>JAPMUY010006080.1:37500-57500 GCA_026901105.3 Galaxias olidus | reverse complement strand
CAGTAAATGCAGCATAATCACTGGCAGCTCCGCCAGAAAATCAACCAGCGCCCTGTCGTCTGTCCAAAACAGGGCCCCAGCAACTTCCCCCAGCAACCGGGGGTCCAGTACCCCCTCTCCCCCCGAAGCCCCTCCCCGGCGGTCAGACGGTGGTGATCTGGTCGACCACCCGCGTGCTGTCGTTCATCTCCACGCACTCCACCTCCTGCCGGAGCCCCTCCCCGCCGGGCCGCTGGCCCTGCTCCTTGGAGGGGGGCAGGAAGGTGAGCAGGGTGGGCAGGAAGGCCAGCGTGTGCAGCGCCGAGCAGCCGGCCGTGAGCGCCAGGCAGCGGAAGAGCGTGTGCGTGAGGTTGGAGCGCACGCACCCCACGGGCACCAGGGCGGCGCCGTAGCACAGCAGTGCCTGCAGCGAGGGCACGCCGTGCCGCTCCAGGGCCACGCGCACCCAGCGGGTCCGGCTGTCGCCGCGGCCCGCCGCAAAGCCGCACAGCAGGGGGCCACTGCAGTCGGCCGCGTGGCCCAGCGCCGCGATCAGGCACAGCACCGACGCGCAGTCCAGCTCCACGCCCCACAGGGTCATGAAGCCCACCACGCCGAACTGCACCGACACCAGCGTGAGGCCCAGCCAGGCGGCCACCAGGGGCTCCAGCACGGCCAGCGAGGACAGCCCCAGCAGGAAGAGCACGGCCAGCAGCGAGTGGCGCAGCGGCGAGCTCACGGCGGCCGCGTAGCGGTCCAGGTAGACGAAGGAGGGGTTGAAGATGAGGAAGCGCACGCGCGACGTGAGCGACAGCCGCCGCAGCGTGTCCAGCAGCACCGACATCTCCTCGCGCTTGTTCTCCGTGGTCTTGGCCACCAGGAAGACGCGCGACGCCGCCACCTCGGGCTCCTCGCCGGGGCCCCGCTCGGCGAAGATCAGGTCGTCGGCGAAGTGGGCGTACTGCGGCTGGCGCAGGAAGGCGTGGCGCAGCGTGTGCGTGAAGTTCTCCCGCGGCGGGCTGGTGGAGAGGTTGCGCGCGGCCAGGTAGTCCAGGTAGGACTCCAGCCAGCTGATGCGCTGGAAGCCCTTGGCGTACTGCAGCAGGTCCCGCTGCACCGAGGCGTTCCAGTAGGAGGCGTTCTCGTACACGTAGAAGCCGATGACGGGCGAGTAGGAGCTGAAGTAGCGCTGCTGGGAGCGGGCGTACAGCACCGTGGCCGTGTCCATGGCGACCAGCGCGCTGGGGTCGGAGCCCTGGGTCACCTGCGGGGAGGCGGAGGCATGGGGTCAGCGCCTCTACGTTCGCTAGGTAGAATGAGTCAAGCGAGTGTGACAGAGAACGGATGTGTTAAAATAGTGTGTGTGTGTGTGTGTGTGTGTGTGGGCGCGTGTCAGGTGGTCTCACCTGCAGGAAGCCCATGAGGCCAAAGGAGATGTAGACCAGGTAGAGCAGCACCACAAAGGGCTTCACGTAGGTGTTGGTGATCCAGTTGCCATAGCAGCGCCGCACGCAGCCCAGCAGCAGGTGGGAGTCCTGGGGACGGGGGTCGAGCGGGTGAGGGTGGGCCAGGGGCGGGTGAGGGTGAGGGTGAGGGTGGACCAGGGGCGGGTGAGGGTGCGGGTGAGCCAGGGGAGGGTGAGGGTGAGGGTGAGCCAGGGGTGGGTGAGGGTGAGGATGGGCCAGGGGCGGGTGAGGGTGTGGGTGGGCCAGGGGCGGGTGAGGGTGTGGGTGAGGGTGAGCCAGGGGCGGGTGCGCGTGGTTGCCGGCGGCCCCGTGCGGGGGCCCGTGCGGCGGGTCGGACGCGTGCGGCGCGTGGGGCGCCTCGTCCTGGTAGCGGGTGTGCATGAGGCAGCGGTACCACGCCGGCCGGGAGTCCAGGCAGCCCGGCTTGGGCACGCGGCGGCAGAAGCAGCCGTGGCGGTAGCCCGTCTCCAGGTAGCCGGTGAACACCAGGCAGGAGCTGTAGAAGGAGAGCGTGTAGACGTAGCCCACGGCCACCGCCAGCGCCGCCGTGCGGCAGAAGAGCCGCACCGCCTCCATGTTGGTGAGCGGCGAGGCGGCCAGGCCCAGGGCCGTCAGGTGGAGCAGCGTGGAGCCCGAGAAGCGCAGCATGACGTCGGCGAACACGCCCGCCACGCGCTCCTTCACGTGCTGCTCCTCGCGCGTCCGTCGCCACGACGACAGCATCTCGAAGGAGCCGAACAGCCCGTGGCCTGAGGGAGGAGCAGGAGAAAGAGACGCCGAGTAAGGACGGAGAGAAAAATGAAACGCCTTTCCACTCCATTATCGGTGGTTTAACGGAGACGAATCCAGCCGGGGAGGGGCATAGAGACCTTGGATTGTGGGTGGGTATGTGTTTTTGACAAAGGCTCTTGCCATTGAGACTAGAGTGATACCGAGTTATGCCTTCTGAATCTGTTTTAGCGCCTTGAGATTAAGCATTAATAAAAGGATGTGTGTTTGTGTGTTTTATGACAGGTGTTGTATTGTCTGTGTGTGTGTGCGTGTGTGTGTGTGTGTGTGTGTGTGTGTATGTGTGTACCAGATGGCTTTCATCACTGCAGTTGCCATGGTACCTGTGAGTCACCAGTGACATATATACCCTCCCCCCCTCATCTTTGTCTTCCTCCCCTGTGACCTCACGACTCCTAAAGACTTTACACCCAGGGTGAGAGGAAGTCGCCGGCTGTGTGTGTGTGTGTGTGTGTGTGTGTGTTTGTGTACGTACTAGAGATAGATAAAGAGAGAGAGAGAGGCAGAGAGAGACACTGAGCAGGACTAAGAGAGACTGTCAAAGAAGAAATGGGTTGAAAGGCCTGAAGGCACAGGCAGATAGATGGTGTCGAAAGAGAGAGAGAGGGAGAGAGAGAGAGAGAGAAAGAGAGAGAGAGAGAGAGGGACACGGAGAGATGCACAGAGAGAGAGAGAGAGAGGAGCAGCGGGGGCCGGAAAAAGCCTGAGGAATTTGATTCACCAGAGCTTGAACTATACTGACGTTCAAACAAGGACACACACACACACACTCCACAGCCATTTCAGCCCGTGGGTGTCTACTCTTCCTCGATGTCTAAAAACAGACAAAAAATGACAGAGGCTTTCGCTGGCTGGAAGGCCTGTCTTGTAAACACGTACGTGGACGCACCCAAAAGAAAACATGCACGTGTTTTGGCTCAAAAGCCCACAGCTTGAAATGACAGGGCTTTCCGTTAGACTATTAAAATGACTCCTGCTGAGCGAGGGCTGTGCATTGCCATGCAGTGTTAAATGTAAGTGTGAAGAGGAGGGAGGGAGGGAGGTGATAGAGGGGAGAGAGGGGTGAGTGGGGGAGAGAGAAGGGTGAGTGGGGGAGAGAAGGAGGGGGGAGAGGGGAGACAGAGGGGACGGGGGGGAAGAGAGGCAGGGGGAGAAAGGGATGAAGAGAGGTGGGGAGAGAGAGGGAAAGAGGGAAGGGGAGAGAAGAAAGGGGTGGAGAGAAGTGGAGAGGGGAGAAAAAGGAGGGGGAGAGAAGAGAGGGATCGGGGTGCTGAGCCAAAATGACGACGACCTCCCCCCTCTCCCTTTCTCTCTCTCTCCTCGGTCTCTTCCCTAAGTGGCCCTTCTATGTCTTTCTCTGTCGTTTCAAATTGCTACCAAGTCTTCCTTTCTACACTGCCACATTCTGACATGTGTTCGCCCCCCCCACCCCCGCCCCCTACCCCCACCCCCTTGCCCCTACCCCCAGCCCCCTTACCACAGTCTTCTCTTGCTTTGTCTTTCTGTAATTCTCCCTAACAGCGCCACTGGCAAATGTCATAGCTCCGATTCCTTTTCAACTGCTCTCTCCCTCCCTCGCTCTCTTCCTCTCTCCACCACTCTCTATCTTACTTTCTCTCGCTCTTTCTTCTACATGTCTGCCTTTCTCTTCGACTCTCTCTCCCTCTCGCTCTCCGAGGTTATTTTAAGCCTCACATCTGCTTTGCGTCGCCCACTCTCAGAGGCATGAATGACTGCGTTGAGACTGTGATCTTGTGACTTCTTTAAACACTACTCTGAACACCTCCCGGCCCGGGCGTCTCCCAGCAGACGACAGGAAGTGCTCGTCCACACTCGTGCGTCCTATCACAACCAAATAAAGTAGGAGCACAAGGTAGAAGAAGAGAGGTGTCATGGGGTCACACGTGCCCCGCGGGAAGAAGAAGAGCAGAGCGACCTGGCGTGGGGCCCGACAGCGACAGAGAGTGGGCCCTGCTAATCCAGACTCACCCAGCATGATGAAGGGGATGCCCAGGTAGGTGGAGTTGTAGGTGGCCCCGGTCAGGTTGAGGATCCCGGCCGCCGTCAGGCCCGACAGCGTGATGGACAGCAGCGCCAGCAGGCCCAGCCAGGGCTTGGAGCGCACGCAGTCCCGCATGGAGCAGCACAGCACGGCCAGCACGCCGCACACGCCCAGGCTGGCCAGCAGGGGGCGGCGGGCCAGCACCGAGGAGAACTGGAAGTCGGTGCGCAGGGACGAGGAGGTGTACGGGTAGAGGCCCAGGTCGGGGTGGCCCGCCCCGAAGCGGCGCAGCTCGTCGCAGAAGGCCCGCTCCCAGAGGCTGGCCACGCGCACCATCAGGCTGCCCCGGGCCTGGAGGTAGTAGGTGAGCTGCAGGGCGCGGGCCGAGCGCACCCCCTCGCCCTTCCCCCCGCTGCCGGGCCCCCGGACGGCGCCGCCCGCCCCCCAGCCCTGCACGCCGCCCAGCTGGTGGCCGATGTAGGCCTGGCGGCCGTCGGGGAGGCGGGTGATGGGGTACTGCAGCGTGGGAGCCGAGCGGTTGGCGGCGCGCGCCGCCTGGATGTCCTCCATGGCGCGGAGGATGTCGTCGATGATGCACACGTTGCTGTCGTCCGGCAGGCAGAGGTTGGAGAAGGAGTAGTTGAAGCTGGTGCCGGGGACGGACACCTGCATCTGGTAGATCAACCTGTGGAGCTGGACGGACACCAGGGGGAGGGAGGGATGGAGAGAGGAGGGATGGAGGGGAATGGAGAGAGAGAGAGAGAGAGAGAGAGAGAGAGAGAGAGAGAGAGAGAGAGAGAAACACCGGCGGTTAGCGCGGCGACGAATCAAGATCAACAGCACATGCGCTTCAGAAAACTTCAGTGAGGATGATGAAGTGTGTGTGTGTGTGTGTGTCTGTGTGTGTGTGGAGAGGGAGGGGGGTCTGTCTTTGGCTGACGATCACAGCAGCAAAAGTCACCTTAGAATTCCTCTCCTCAGTTTCTATGACAGTTCTGGTTACTAGGCAACAGCTGGTGCTGGTGATGCCAGCCTCTGCCATAGTGTGAGTCGGCAGAGCTGTCTCTTACCTCCGAATGCCGCATTGACCACAGTGTGTGTGTGTCTGTGTCTGTCTGTCTGTGTGTGTGTGTGTGTGTGTGTGTGTGTGTGTGTGTGTGTGTGTGTGTGTGTGTGTGTGTGTGCGCGCGCGTGCGCGTGCGCGTGCGTGTGCGTGTGTGTGTGTGTGTGAATCCATAGAGACTTTCTAACTATTTTCGAACTATTTTCTAACAATACAGTTTGCCACAGTTTCTGCCTTGAGCCGAATTCCCTCTCGGGGGGTTCCTAACCTTGAGTACTGATTGGAGGATAAGGAGAGGCATTATGAAATTACACGAGGTCAACTTTAAATTGATGGAAAGTCATTAGTCATTAGCGCTTTCTTTATTTTCTATGCACCAAAGCAAGATGGTTCCGTTTGGAAGTGGTGCAAAAGGCTTTTATAAGGCTTTTATTTATGTTTTTCATAATTTCCCAGAGTGTAATGAGGTTATTAGTATGATGTGCTATAGCAGCCAGTGCCCTGTTTGATCAACAGGTAGCCCTGCTCAGATTCTAACTGGACCCCCAGTGTGTGCTGTGTGGGGTCAAGTTGTCAACAACAACAAACATTCTTCAACAACACGGAAACACACACACAGACACACATACACACACACACACACACACAAACGAATAGCATACTGACTATACTTAACGTATACACATCTACCCCCCAAACACACACACACACACACAAACATCGATTTGTCTCAGGATTAGAAAGTCTGATTATAAACTCGTCAGTGAAAATATTTCTCTCGAGTGTTACTCCAGTTTAATCATTCAAAGCTCTAGGGCAAGGGTTGAAAACATTTAGAGAAAGAACTGAGTCTAAACCAGACTAGGCCAACATTCCATAATTAAATTACTTCACAATATGTGATAAGGATTATCCTAGGGATTAGATAATTGGTAATGTTCTTGTTCAGACTATCAATTATAATATACTATACTTGGGAGACCCAGTAAGATATTATTCTTACAGTATAACGTTATCTATTTCTTTTGTATTCAATCATTAAGACTTCTCTCATCATTAAGTAAATTTGAACACTTCGAGAGTGTGCATGTGGGAATATGTGCGTGTGTGTATACGTGTATGTATATGTGTGCGTGTGTGTGTGTGTGTGTGTGTGTGTGTGTGTGCGCGCGCGCCGAAGTGCGTTACCTTTAGCACCAGGTCCAGATGAACTGGGTCCAGCACGCTCGCCCTGCGGGTAGTGATGATGACGCGCCCATACATGCCCGGTGTCTGTAGGTCGGAGTAGAGCGCATGCTTGGATCGGTTTACCGGGAACAGGCTTTCAACCAGGTTCCCCTCGATCTTGGCAAGGCTGTGCTTGGGCGACAGCAGGTGCTCCACGTTCTCTTCCACGCGGTACCGGCTAAAGCTGGCGCCCAGTAGAATGGAGAGGAGCACGGGCGCGGAGGCAAAGAACACCGGATGGCTTGCCACAAACCGGCCCAGCGCGTGGAAGGAGCTTCTCAGGCCCGCGTGCAACACCTGGCGCAGCATCCTAGCGCGCGGCCGCGGCTCTAGCCTCTCCCACCGACCGGAAACCCCGGGAACGCCGACCATCAGGCTTTCGTGGCATCGGGAGCTCCGTCACTCTCACTTGGCCGGTGGTTTGTGGGGTTGTCCTCGGGCACAGAGTCACAGACAGGCAGGGGAGTATCCAACTCTCCCTGGTCACACCTCTGCCTTTCCTGGGCTTCACGCATCAGCAACGACGGCAGAGAAAGGAAGGGCCGATAGAGACAGCACGCCGCATCAGATAATAAGGCCTAGATAGAAATCTCACAGATATAACCGACGGCGCTCCGCTATGCTGCAGCTATTATGAAGCAGCAGGTATGAAGCATAAATAAACAAATGGCTTCACAATAAGAATGCACTCTGTTGCATGCAGATGCGCGCAATTGGAATCGGACAGGTTGCCGGGGTTAGCTAGAACAGGGTAAAGTCTTTAAAGCCATTTACCTTGTGATCCTGCAATTACACCGTTAAATTATTGGTGGTAGTCTGTAAAAAGATCGATCTGAGTCGAATGAGATGTTATCATAGCCGCAGTGGAGGCTTTGTCATTTTTCTTTGGCGCGCCACTATCTTCGAGCCTCTGTGGATCGTCGGCATTCTGCTCATCCACGCGACACTTTGCAACCGGGTGTTTGCTAGTCTTCTTGGAGAAACAGACGTCACTACATAGCCACGTTTAAAGCAGGGAACCGTTAACACTGCCCTGGCGCACCTCTCCACGCTCCCGTGTTTTAGAGCTCCTGCCCCGCCTCTCAAAAGGATGTCCTAATGCAGAAAAACTCAGCACAGAGTACAAACCCAGTCCAACTGCTAGCACCCAGTGACTGTAGGTGTGTGTGTGTATGTCCGTGTGTGTGTGTGTGTGTGTGTGTGTGTCTGTGTGTGCGATCGTGCGTGCATGTGTGTATGTATGCGTGCTCATATGTGCGTTTACATGTAAGTATCATGGCCAAAGCTGTACAGAGATAGCCTGTTGATGGGGGCTGCTTGCATTAAGTTGCCATAGAAACCTCAAATCACTTTCTTTTCAACAAGCCTTAGTTTCCATAGTGATGGTAATGTAGGCAACCATAGTGTTTTAACACAGAGAGCGACTGACACACACATACAGGCACACACATTCCCATCTGGCACAAACAAGCACACACACACAAACACAGACAGACTGAATAGTAATAAGGCAAACTGCTCCTGTCTGGTTAGTGGCTCTCCGCCCATCTGTCTCTCAATATGCCATGCGAGAATCAATAAACTGTAACATACAAAAGGTGCTCGATTAGTGATTCAGAATGTCAGTTATATATTATCATGTATTTACTGCAAAAGGCAGTTGCTTATGGTAGTATGTGCTCTAAGCTCCTCTATTTTATCACTGGTGAGGGTTTTGCCTAAAATTTTAAAATGGTGTGTGGTAATCTTAGGTAAGAGTCATTCAGTGGTAATTGTAATCCCTGCTACGGGTCTGCTTAGAGAACAGAATTGTGTGCCCCCAAGGAGAGAAACAGGCGGCAAGGAGGACAGCAGAGAGATACGGAGGGCTTGGAGCAGCCCGTGATAACACAGAGTCTAATTAGACCAATTAAATGAACCACAGAATTGAATGCGTCTCATCTGTGTGTGTGTGGGTGTGTGGGTGTGTGTGTGTCTAACGAGTGTGTGGGAGACCGATTTCAAGGCGAGCTCTTTGTATTTTCTAAGGGTTTGTGAGAGACCGGCATCTATGGCTCTCCGATATCCTCTTTCCATCGCTTTCTTTCACTGACACACACACACACCCACACACACACCCACACACACACCCACACACACACACACACACACACACACACACACACACACATACACATACTCATACATACACACCCACACATACACACCCAAAGGAGGATGATTGGCACATGATTAGACAGGTAAAGGCAGAGAGGGGGAGACGCCCCCTAATGACTAAGCTGTCGAGAGGCTGTCAGGATCAGGTCCCTTGAGTGCGTGTGTGTGTGTGTGTGTGTGTGTGTGTGTGTGTGTGTGTATATGTGCACATACATAATTTAATGGATTTTTTGTCCATTCAGCCTTCTTGACTCAAAAACAGGATGGTAAGTTATTCATGAAAAGACCCACTCTTTTTCTGATTCTCTTTCTGGATTCCTTGCTCCCTCCGTCCCCTCTTGCATCTCTTATGTGTTGGTATACCCCATCTATAAATTCCGGCCATTCTATTTTGTGGCTGATTCATTCATTGTTGGTGAAGGCAGCCTGGTTACCCCCTGAAGGAGGCAACTGATCCCCTTCAGACCGAGATTTGAAGAGAGGTGCCCCTAAGAAGAACACCCAACCCAACCCCTCTCTCTCTCTCTCTGTCTCTTCCTTTCTTTCTCTCTCTTGTTTTCTCTCTCTTGTTTTCTCTCTCTCTTACTCTATATCTCTCGCCCTCCTTTCCCCCCTGCTCCATCCTTCTCTCCGTCCAGTCTCTGCGGCCTCTCACGCGTCAACCTTCATCTTTTCCAAATGTCATTTGGACGAAAGTCCAGCAGACAGCCCGGATGCTCTAAGTGGCTCCGTGGCTTTCATCGGGCGCAGAGACAGAGGGAGGAAGAGGGAAAGAGAGAAAAGGGGTAGAACAACACGATGGAGGGGAGTGGTGCGAGGATGCGGAGAGGCAGTAAAGGGGGGGGGGGGGGGGGGGGGGGGGCTGTCAGAGCTCTACAGGCCGAGCTATTTGATTACTGCTGCCAGAGACACGGCCGGGACGTGGATAATTCAAGTTGTGTGTGTGCACTGCACGCACGCACGCACGCACACACACACACACTCACACACACACACACACACACACACACACACACACACACACACACACACACACACACACACACACACACAGTCCCAAAACAGTAAAAGGTTAAGACAGGAAGTGTTATACAAAATACAAGAATACTCTAGCATTTCCTTTTAAGGACAGCACAATAAATTGTTCCACGTTTTGTATGGTTTTTGCGTTGTCATTTCTAAAATTAAACACATCATATTTTGTGCCATACAAAAACAAACTCAGATGGCCTAGTTTGAAACCCAAACAGAATCAAATCAAATGGTGACTGATCGTCTTATCTTTTCTCAGTGAGGTCCATATTCTCTGCTTGTCCGCATTTCACACCTGAAACAAGGGTCGTTCCAGTGTACATACCTCCCTCTAGTGGCTAGAGCGAGTACTACAGATCTCTCCGACCAGCTTGCAGATGCGATGACAGGTGTACTGGTGTGTTCATGGCTGGTGTGTGCACCTACGCATGTCGCTGCTTGTGTAGAAGTGCCTCTCTAGTTTCACTCTCCTCCATTATATTCGACCCCAGTCCATTTGTCTATCAGTTCCTCCCAGTGTCACACTCCCTCCATACCTCTCATCTTTGAGTCGCTGACCTGGAATTCCACTCGTGTCTCTTCGCTAAAAGGGTGACCCCCCCGTCCCTTTATGTCTCTCACTTTGTCCTTCTCTACCCCTCTCTTTTTCCCTCTCTCAATCATTCCTTTTCTCTCTCTCTCTCTCTCTCTCTCTCTCTCTCTCTCTCTCTCTCTCTCTCTCTCTCTCTCTCTCTCTCTCTCTCTCTCTCTCTCTCTCTCTCTCTCTCTCTCTCTCTCTCTCTCTCTCTCTCTCTCTCTCTCTCTCTCTCTCTCTCTCTCTCTCTCTCTCTCTCTCTCTCTCTCTCTCTCTCTCTCTCTCTCTCTCTCTCTCTCCCCCCACCAGCATATCTCTCTGTCTATTGGATTGCTGTGGCTGGCTGTCTAATTGTTGTGTATTGATGAGGATGCCACTGGTGGCTCAGAGAGGTTCAAGCCATTAACAACCCCCTCTTTATCCATTTTGCTTTTGCCAAACACACAAACACATGCAGACACACACAAACAGTGTCAGGTTCAAATGGTTTCTAAAGACAAGCAGTGTGCGTTGCCATGGGAACTGCAGACATAAATGAATGTGTTTTTCAGGTTCTGCTTTGTACAGAGTAATAGGTGTGTGTGTGTGTGTGTGTGTGTGTGTGTGTGTGGAGGACTGTCACCTTTCCCTGACACATGTGGAAGTGACACGGTTTTAGAGGCAATTTCCTCTCCCTCTCCATCCTTCGATCCCGGCTGTATCTCTTTATCTTCACCCTTCGTTCCCTATGCCTCCTCCATCTCTTTATCTCCTCCATCTCTTCATCTCCTCCCTTCAGTCCCGTTTGCTTCAACTCTTCATCACCCCTTTCCTCTCTCTCTCTATCATTGCCGCTCTGCCTCTATCAGGCCTACACGATGTATTGGTAGAATAACGTCGGAGTGCGTTCAGAACAGCTCCCTGCAGCGGGAGGTTTCATTGACAAATCACAGACTTTATTAAAACACTCACAGTTACAGACAAACAGCAGCTGAAAAGATCCAATCTCACACAGCCACGGTGAACAGAGAGAACGTCAACAGACATAACCGTGGTCTAAAACCAGTCGTACCAGTATTGACAGAGAATAAGACACGAAGATGTGAAAAATGGAACATAAAAAAACCAAACTGAAAAAACGATGGTTTTTTGACTTGTATTTTCCACAGCTGTCAAGAGAAAACCCCTTGGCTAAATACTCTGGTAAATCCACATATCGCTGTGCCACTTTTCCGTCCCCCCCCCCCCCATCTCTCTCCCTCTCTCTCCCTCTCTCTCTCCCTCTCTCTCTCCCTCTCTCTCTCTCTCTTACTCAGCAGCAGCAATAAAGAAAACAATGCGTGAGCGACATAATATGCAAATGTGGAGGATCTTCTTCCTCTGCACCAGGCAGGAGGGTTTGGCACGCCGACAG
The DNA here is from genome assembly GCA_026901105.3 of Galaxias olidus. Classification (NCBI taxonomy): domain Eukaryota; kingdom Metazoa; phylum Chordata; class Actinopteri; order Galaxiiformes; family Galaxiidae; genus Galaxias; species Galaxias olidus. The sequence goes on along the minus strand of JAPMUY010006080.1, from coordinate 45,818 downwards.
CTCTGTCAGTCGCTGCAGTACAGTCTCCACTGGTTGCGCAAAACACACACCCGCACACCCGCACACCCGCACACACACACACACACACACACACACACACACACACACACACACACACACACACACACATACACATACACACATGAACACATGCACACACATGCACAATCAAGTTTGGAGAGTATCTTTGGTTCAGTGCGGTTTCCATGTAAGGGTGTGTGTGGGTGTGTAGGGGGGAGGGGGATTTGAGAAGGTAGTGTTGAGGATTGTCAGTGTCATGATGGAGGTTTTCCCTCCCAGGAGCCCTCCTCAAGGGGTTTGGCTTTCAGAGTCCCTGTCCAATGGCAGGCCTACCACACGCGACAGGACTCCGCCCCTCGGTTCATAGCTGACGAATCAGGGCAGCTGAACGTGCGGCGGAACTCCTCGTAGTTACTCATGGCTCCGATGACCCTACAAAGACAGGGACAGTCAGCGGGCTCATCCTGCGTGTGTGTGTGTGTGTGTGTCTGTGTGTGTGGTCCTATTGCTAACCTGTACTTTGGCGGACTGTGAACCCCACTCTGGATCTGGTCCCGGGCTGCTTCAGGTCTGTAGGAGTTACAGCGAACCTGTGGAGTGTACACACACACACACACACACACACACACACACACACACACACACACACACACACAGAGACACAGACACACAGACACAGACACAGACACAGACACAGACACACACACACACACACACACACACACACACACACACACACACACACACACACACACACACACACACACACACACACACACACACCCAAACGGACAAAGTGTGAATATCATGCCTGATCCCGTGTTGGCCGTCCGTGTTGTGTGTGGTTGGTCCTTACGTGAGCGTAGCTCAAGAAGAACAGTTGGTTGTTGTTCAAGCCAACTCCAGGTAGAAGAGGCTCCTCCTTCCCTCCCCTGCTCACAGCTATCCACCTCCTGTAGGCCTGCACACACACACACACACACACACACACACACACACACACACACACACACACACACACACACACACACACAGACACACACACACACATGCTTACAAAAGCTGCGAGACAACTGCTCAAATTTAAACGAATGAGCTCCAAAACAGGCACTGCAGCTATGACGAAGCACACCCATTTGTTGGAGAAGCGTGACGAGAAGGGAGAGAATGTGTGAGAGAGAGAGAGGGAGAGAGAGAGAGAGGGAGGGTGATGGAGAGAGAGAGACAGAGACACCATCGATAGAACGAGAGCTCAGTGGGTCTATTTTACCCTGAACGCTTCTCTTATTCCTCCATTGTCAGCGATGTTCTCCGCCAGAGTCCTCTTCCCCCGCACCTACAGTGAGACAGAGAGAGTGAGAAAGAGAAAGAGAGAGAAAGAGAGTGAGAAAGAGAGAGAAAGATAAGAGAGAGAGTGAAAGAGAGTGAGAGAAAGAGAGCGAGAGAGAGAGAAAGAGGAAGAGAGATAGAGAGGGAGAGGGAGAGAGAGAGAGAGAGAGAGAGAGAGAGAGAGAGAGAGAGAGAGAGAGAGAGAGAGAGAGAGAAAGAGGGAGAGAGAGTGAGCGTGAGAGAGACAAAGAGAGAGTGGAGCAATACACCCACGCCACGCCACGCCGTCACCCATCGTCTGCCACCACACTGTTCAGACTGTGGCCGCCCGCAAGACAAACCTCCCTGCTCTTAGTCATCTAAGAGGTCTGCCCTTTAAAAATAAGTCAAGAGGGGAGCTTAGAGGGGTATTATTATACCGCAATGTATACAGCTTGGATTGAACACAGAGCGCGAGCGTGCCAATCTCCGGGTACGTCGTGTTTTGGATGATTCTTTGTTTATGAACAGGTCCAGAGAGGCAGAACCCGTCAGGGGCGCCAAGCCAAAACAGAACTCCACAAAATGGAGCCCGCAAGCTCTCCCAAAGGGCTTCCGTTTTGGTGTTTTCGATAAAGAAGAACTTTGAAATCTCTCGGAGCTGACTAATTCTGTTCACAGCCTTGCATCGCCTTGTTTCCACCAGGGCGCGGATCTGTACTGTGCCCGGCCCTCGCGGTGCCAGTCCACCGTGGATCAGTTGGGCTCGTTTTGGCTTAGTTTGGGTCAGTTTGGCTTTGTGGTGTAAAAACGAGCGGTGGCGTGGTCTTACTTTGAGGCCGGCCTCGTCCCAGTGGTACTGGTTGTACTGGTTGACCATGCACTGGGTCTTCTGTGTGAAGGCATTTATGGACGCATTGGACCACCACTGGTCCAGGTTACCGTTCTTGTCGTACTTCCGGCCTGCCCACACAAACACACACAGAGAGAGAGAGAGAGAGAGAGAGAGAGAGAGAGAGAGAGAGAGAGAGAGAGAGACACACACACACACACACACACACACACACACAAATATAACAGTCAGTATATGGGTAACTATGCTGTAGCTGTGTGTGTGGACGTGAGATAGTTTGAGCCTCTTCACCGTTGTTGTCGAAGCCGTGCGTCAGCTCGTGTCCAACGATCACCCCGATGGCGCCGTAACTTAGCGACCTTCAGCACACAAACACACAACAAAAACAAGAAAGAAAATTCAAATTCCAGTTATTTAGGGCTTCGGAAATTCTGTCCCACCCATGACCCACAAGGTCTCACAACAATTAGCCAGCCCCTCCCACAGTCCTCAGTGCTGGTCAGCTCACCTTGGGTAGTCCAGGCCCCAAAAGAAAGGCTTCTGAAGCTCGCCTGCAGGGAATCCTAGTCGGGATAAACAAGGCAAGGAACCAATGAGAATGACCTCTTAAGAAAAGTGCCTGTACTAAGGAATGGATGCTTCAGCTGTCAATCAATGTGTCTTACGGATCTGATTGGTTGAGGAGCTGTAAAAGGCATTGACCGTGGTGGGATTGGTGAACCACCTAGAACACACACACACACACACACACACACACACACACACACACACACACACACACACACACACACACACACACACACACACACACACACACACACACACACACACACACAGACAGGAAAGGAGATCAGCCACCAGTAATGGCACGCACACACACGCGCACGCACACACACACACACACACACACACACACAAAAAGGAAACAGGGAGTAATTTGTCTGGTCGCCATGGCAACGTACTCTGTGCGCGGGACAGCCTTTCTGAGCCAGGAGATGTCTAATTGAGCGAGGAAACGCAGAGTCTGCATCACATTCCCATAATAGTCCTTCTCGGAAAAGACTAGCTGGAACACACACGTAGACAGAAACCCAGGCGCACGATGATGTGAAAGATAAGCTTGGTGACCTGAGTAAGCCATTAAAATAAGCTCTCCCATATTAACATAGAACATGGCTTTGACTGGCACCCACCTGTTTGATGTCCTCGTTGAGGTGGGTGTCGTTGAGGATGAACTCTGGGTACCCCACCTTAGCCAGCACCCAGTGAGCCTGGAGGAGTGTTGAACAGATAAGATGGATTGATGGATGGATGGATGGGTGGACGGACGGACGGACGGACGGATGAATAGATTAATTAATTAATGAATGGACGGATGGATGGATAGCTGGATGAGTGGGTGTATGTATGCATGTATGGATTGATGGACAGATAAATGAATGAATGGATGAGTGGATGAGTGGATGAGTGGATGAGTGGATGAGGGGATGAGTGGATGAGTGGATGAGTGGATGAGTGGATGGATGTCTGTCTACCTTCTCTGTGGCTCTCCTCTTCGTGGCTTCGTCCATCCAGTCGTTCTCTTTCTCCAACATGTCAATGAACGCCCAGCGCACGCCATCTATCAACTCCTCCATCTACACACACACACACACACACACACACACACACACACACACACACACACACACAGAGTTTGGGCCAGACACTTTGCGTAAAGCCAGACAGTAACAAACTAAGTGACATAATGTCCTAAGCACTCGCGAGCCTCAAGGAGGACCACACACACCATGTGCTTCTTGTTCTCCTGGAAGTGTGTGTTGACGAAGAGGCGCCCGGTAGAGTAAATAAGGGTGTTCTCCACATAGTTTACACACTTATCCCAGCGCGGAGTGAGCGAAGTGGTTCCCGTGGTTACCTGATGGGCAGGATAAAACATGAGGGTACGTTGCTGATGGTGAGGCTCTGTTCTGTGTGTGTGTGAGAATGTGTGCGTGTGTGTGTGTGTGTGTGCGTGTGTGTGTGTGTGTGTGTGTGTGTGTGTTTGTGTGTGCATGTGTGTGTGTGAGTGTTATCAACCCGTGAAAAGTCCAGGTATCTGAACAGGAAGCGGCGGCTGAGGGTGGTGATCCTGGAGAAGACGGTCCTCCACGCCACGTAATTAGCCACAGTCCTACCGAGACGCCGAGAGGAAAGAAAAACACCGTGTTTGTTCTGTCATCTGTTTACACCACTGGAGGCAGAGTCCAATTACCCCTACTGTTGTTGTGGTTGAGAAAAGAGCCATTATGTCTGCGTGTGTGTGTGTGTGTTTGTGTGCTTTGTGAGTGTTCACATGTTGTGCAGTTCCTTTGGGCGGGTGCACACCTGGGCTCCGTGCTGTCGATCAGTTTGAAGAGGTGCTTAAGGTAAAGCGGAGCGCGGACGATGATCGGCTCAGAGGAGGTGATGGACAGAGTGGCGTCTCCCTTCGACGCGACCACTTCCTTCACAAAGGCCAGCCAGTCAAACTACCGACGGAAAGAGAGAAGAAGAAAGGGAGAGAGAGAGAGGGAGAGAGAGAGAGAGAGAGAATGGTAATTCCGAGGTCCTCCATGGAATTTTGTGTGGAATTCTGACTTCTGATAGGCTATATGTTGTAATATTAAAGCAGATATAGGTAACTTTTTTGTATTAATGTAATATCAAAACATTTCTTCTGATTGCACATTATAATGTCTTTGGGAGAATGAAAAATTTACGGTTCAGATCAGTCCTCTGGAAGTCTCAATATTTAATGAGTATATATGAGTATTCATACACATTTTGTCTTACACCAAGCAGTTCTGAAACCACCTTGCCAAAACCACCCCCTACAGATAAACTACCCACAGTAGCTTTAAATACAGGTAAACCCCCCTACAGATAAACTACCCATGGTAGCTTTAAGTATACAGATAAAACCTCACTGAATGTGTGTATGTTAATGTGTGTGCATGTGCATGTGTGCGTCTTACCTGTGGTATTATGCTTCGGAGGCGGGCGATGGTGTATTTGTTGTACATGTTCTCACTGGTGCGGTTCTCATAAGGAATCAGAATCTAGGATAGACACAGAACCATCAACACAGAGCTGCCATCATGAGGAAGTAGAGGAAGGAAACTAAACGTTGTTCCTCCTACATATGAATGTCCTACATTTGCAGACACACACTAGTGTTAATTTTGACAAGTATTTTTTATTTCATTTTAGTCTTCGTCGCTTACTGAAAATCGTAGCTGCGTTAATGTCAAATTTTCGTCATTTCATTTTGTTTTGTTTTAGTCAAGATTTAGTCAGTGGTAATCGGTTTTCGTTTTAGTCCAATTTTCATCAATGTTTTAGTCCTGACTCCTAAGGGGAATAAGCAAAAATCTGGTTTGCTATTTCGTCTCGTCTTTATTCGTCATGGCATAATGAACATTTCAAGATTTCGTATACATTTTTGTCGTCCATATTTTTTAATTTACGCTGTCGTTACAATTTAGTCATAAAAAAAAGTCAACGAATACTTTTAGTCCAAATTTTCATCAACAAAATGAACACTGGTGTTCAGTTTTCCTTCAGCTCAATAAAATGGTCATTACAAAAATAAAATTGGGTTTATTAAAACATCCTAAAAGTAGCTTGAAGCAACCACAGGGTTCTTGTAGTGTGGACAGTCCTGTGTTTGGGAGTTCTAATAGAGTTACCTCTGCCAGCTTGACCTCGAAGGCCAGCGCTGCTCTCATCTGAGTCTCTGCTGCAGCCTGAGGGGCCCCCAGCATCACGGCTACATCCACCATCAACCTCAGCAGTGCCTCCCGGTACTACACACACACACACACACACACACACACACACACACACACACACACACAGGACAAATATTAGGACAGTTTGGAACAAGCATTCAGTGGGGAGAGAGAGAGAGAGATTGAGAGAGAGCAGAGAGAGAGATAGGAGAGAGAGAGAGAGAGAGAGAGAGAGAGAGAGAGAGAGAGAGAGAGAGGCAGAGGCTACCGTCTCCTCCTTCAACTTTCATGATGCTCCTTTTAACTTTATCATCTATCAAAGCGAATCAAGGTCATGTCAGTGGGCTGGCCCCAGGGGCAGAGATGGGTGAGACAGAGGGGAGAGGGGATGAGGAGAGGTTGAGAGGAGGAAAGGTAACAGGGGAGAGGAGTAGAGGAGGAAAGGAGAGACGAGGGGAGGAGGAGACAGGGAGAAGAGAGGAGGAGGGGAGGAGAGGAGGAGAGAGAAGTAGAGAAGGAGAGGAGGGATGAGGGGAGTCGTAGACGAGAGGAGGGTAGAGGAGAGGACTCACTGCCAGGGCGGAGGAGGTGTTGGTGATGTAATCTTCCCTGGAGGACAGAGACAGAGACGCCTGGTCCAACTACACAGAAAAAGAAGAGAACTGTAAAGAATACAAAATGCATACAGGACTTAACATGTACATAACCTATCATGTAACAGAGACAGAGACACCTGGTTCAACTACGCAGCGAAAGCCCAGGTAGAGGAACATTACAGAACACAAATACAGAATGGATATGTTCCTAAATATTGTACTAAAAAAACAACAAAAAAATATTATATATGGTGTTGGAGAGCAACCAAGGTGGGGGAGATATGTGTACTTTACTGTAATCTAAAATGGTCAAAAGTTGGTGTGTGTCAAACGGCTTTTTGAGGTGAGAAAATGTATCTGGCAGTCAAAGATACTTTGTGATATGTCAGGCCACAATCATTCCTTTGAAGATTTGTTTGAACCTGTTTGGGGGATGATGGGAGCAAAGAATGTGAGCGAGGGAAACGAAGAGCAGGGAACAAAAGATGACACAGGGAAGGAAAAATTAAGAGAGCAAGACAGAGAGAGAGTGAAAATGGTAGGAGATACAGAGGGACAGAGAGAGAGAGAGAGACAGAGCGAGAGAGAGAGCGAGAGAGAGAGACACACACACAGGGTTATGGATCTCTCATGGTCTAACCTTAAAGATATAATAAGAGGAGTTCTTGTCGTCTGAGGAGACGTACAGGCGAACGAGGATGCTCTTGCTGTGCTTGCTCCTTATCTCAGCCAGTGTCTTTAGGAGGTTCCATTCCTTTGGCGACCACTGCCATGCCCCTCCTAGCCCCTCCCCCAGCACAGGCCAACGGAATTCTGGGATTTGGAGTGTCTTCAGCATCGGGCTAGTGTCTACCTCCTCCAGTTTGGCTATAAACACAAACAAACACATGCGCACAACCACACACACACACAACCACACACACACACACAAACATAAATTCACATAAGTCAGTTAGACTGACATCACATCATGTTAATATTGTGTGTGTGAGTGTGTTTGTGTCTCTGTGGGTGTGTCTGTGTACGTCTGTATGTGTTTGTGCGTGTGTGTGTTTATCTGTGTTTACATCTCATTCACATTCTGTGTATTGTCACAGATTGGGTTGTCAGTTGACACTGCTAGCAAGCAAAACTCAAATTAGACACTTTCAGACAGAAACACCTCTCCCTTCCTCCCTTCATCCCCAAGATCACATGAAGAATTAGAACAATCGATCAAAACAAGCACCAATTCATGGTGCGCCAGACACAGATGAGGACACTGTAAATAAAGAGAGATAAGGAAAGACAGAAAGAGAGAGAGAGAGAGAGAGAGAGAGAGAGAGAGAGAGAGAGAAAGAGAGAAAGAGAGAGAGAGAGAGAGAGAGAGAGAGAGAGAGAGAGAGAGAGAGAGAGAGAGAGAGAGAGAGAGAGAGAGAGAGAGAGAGAGAGAGAGAGAGAGAGAGAGAGAGAGAGAGAGAGAGAGAAAGAGAGAAAGAGACGGAGCTCACCCTCGTCCATGCAGGAGCGGTACAGCACCTTGGCCTTGGTCACTGCCTCCAGCTCATCGGGCCCAGAGGGAGCCTCTAGCAACTCTGACAGCCGATAGAAAGACAGAGGGGAGGAGGCAAAGAGAGAGAAAAAAGAAAAAAGAGAGATGATGAAACAGTGTGAAAGAACAGTAGGTCATAAGTAAAAACTAAACTGTCATCGTTGTTAACCAAACCAAAGCTGTGCCTATTAACAGGCGCATTGTAAGAGTTTAGCTGACCTCGAAGTCTAGAGGTCTATGGTGACTGCACACCTCTG
>JAPMUY010006080.1:25000-32500 GCA_026901105.3 Galaxias olidus | reverse complement strand
CCTCAAGTGTTAGAGCCTGCATTTAGAGCCACAAAGTGCTGACATGAGCGTCTCTGCTTATCTTAGGTAATGACTCCCTCACACACTCACGTAGACACATGCTAAACAATCCTTATACACACCTCTGTGACCAGACAGCAAAAGATGTAGGATTTGCGTGTGTGTGTTTACGGAAAGGCGGCAACACCCCTCTAAATTACAATGTATCATCTACCTATAAGGAGAAGAGGGCATTTACAGACTACTATAATTAGTGATGTTATGCTACCCCTTTGTTATGCTATTTACATTTTCTGTGAGCACAGCGTTCTTTACCGACAACCAAATAGGAAGTCAACGTGAAGGATACGCTAGTGTGATAACACTGTACTCTCCGCTGGGAACAATTTTCCTTTTACATTTTCGTTGTTTAGCAGACTACTTATCCAAAGTGACTTGCAATGAGATTTCAGGGAATGTCCACCGGGAGTAATTTAAGTGCCTTGCTGAAGGGCACATTAGTGACGGTGTTCGCTGGTGGGATTTGAACTCATGACCTTTCGGTCAGCAGGAGCAGTTCTACCCACTAGGCCACCACTATCCGGAAGTCTCTCAGGAGGGAAGAAACGTCGACAGGGACCTCCTGTCCAGATGGGGGCGCTAAACATGTCCAGCTCGCCAGCTTTGCCTTTCTTTTCAAGAGGAACATCTTCCAGGGCGTCCGACAGTAACACCAGACGTCGGTAAGCAAGCATTCCTCGCTACTGAATAACAAACCAAACAAGAGAAGGCTTCTCGTCCAAACAGTCTTTAATTTCACATGGATGACCACAAGATACTGCATCAAAGACAGCACTGCAACGGAAAGACGTGACGACGTGACACACACACACATTTTCATTGTTTTTACTATAATGTTTCCTTTTTGTTTGCTATGTTTCTTTTTATTTGTTGAAGTGTTTTGGGTTGGTAGGAAGACACTTAAGTGTATAAATAATAATAGTCATAACTCATTTAAGTTATTCTCAGCAACTGAAGGTGGGACCTATGATTTACAAATGAACCCCTCACTTAAGTGAGGACAGCCGCTTGGCAACAACGTACGGTAGACATCGCTCTCTTTTAACAAACATATCCGCACACGGAGAGGGGAACTCACATTTTGACAGCCATTTTTGAAACACAAACACATAATAGTGCTCAAAAGCAAGTGCATAAAATTTGTGTGTGTGTCATTAGCATTGCCCTTGTTTTAAATATGTCCCAGTAAGAGGCTGGGTCAGGAACCAACCGTTTTACATCCTTTGGTTTAAACTGTCATTAGTTTACATATGGAAATCTGGGAAGTCATTTGGGGAAACAGTGCTTCTGGGTAATGGAGTACTTCCTCCCACTAGGTGTCCTGTACTTAAGAGTTCACCAAAGAGTCTTCACTAAGGCTGGAAAAGAAGAAAAGCACCCTGGGAGAATGACTTCCTCGCGACACCTCATCGAAACACTGAATGTCGCCTCTGCAACAGTTGCCAGGGCGATGGTTACTGTGGTTACCGCGCAGTGACCATCCAGAGTCCCAGAGCCACGTTGGCAGCCAGCAGGGCACTGCCCCCCAGCAGCAGGAAGAAGCCAATCAGCTCGCGCCGCTGCCGCTCCGTTACCACGGAGACCAGCGTAGCTTCCAGTAGGGCGGAGAGCATCCATTGGCCGTCCAGGGCGAAGCACGGCACCGAATTCACCACAGCCAACGCGCCGGACAGGGAGATGATATATCTGATGCTTTGGTTAAGGACACACACACACACACAGACACACACGATACACAAATACACACACTGTAACTAAAACATGCAGTAACTGATAAAGCAAAGTGTGCAAGTGTCAGACCCATCTCCAAACTCAAACTGCTGATACAGTACCACAGCTTCTGTCCTTAGCAGGGCCATTGTGCTGAACTCACACTAATGACGGCTGTCTTCAGGCCCAGTGACAGACAGCGGGGTTGTCCTGGAGCTCGGGAGCTGACTAGAGAGCATGACCCCGACCATGCTCCGGCCCCCTGGGCTGCCCCCAACTCAAAATATCTCATTTCTAGGACTGATTTGGATTACTGTGCAGGAAAGTTTCGGTCAGGAAACTACTTTGAGGATACTTGAAGAAAGTCTCCAGGACCACAGGGAGATCCAGGTGGAGAAAACCGAACCGAGGGATGAAGTTGGTCAGGCTCACTGCGGGGGAGAGGGCAGGTGGTGATCACACTCCGAAAGCTTGTGCATGCATACACTCACACACTCTCACACACTCACACGCTCACACGCTCACACGCACACACTCACCAGAGTATTGGAGGTGCGGAGGGTAGCCCACAAACAGCATGTGAGTGCTGGGCGTGTGTGTGACGCGGATGAGGCGCGTCTGGTTCTCCAGCGAGGGCGTGACACACACTCCGGCGGCGGCGTGGCCGTGTGCCAGGCAGTCGGCGTCGGTGCGACACACGCGCGTGCCCGTCACCATCTTACGCACGGGCAGACAGGCAAACTGAGAGAGAGAGAGACACACACACACACACACACACACACACACACACACACACACACACACACACACACACACACACACACACACACACACACACACACACACACACGAGACACGTACGGGTCAACACGGCGTGCAGACTAAAGCACAATACTGTGTGACACTCCTTCAGTCCCCTCTCTGTTCTCTGGTGTTGCTTTGCTCTAGTGGCTGTGATCAAAAACTGAAGGGCTAGAGTGGTTGGACACGTCTTCCAAAAAAAAAGAGAAAAGAATGTGATGTCAAGCATGTTTGTAGCTCAGAGAGTGTGCGGTTGTGCTTGTTTGTGTGTGAATGTTTGTGTGTCGGTGTGTGTGTGTGTTTATGTGTGGGTTTATGTGAGTGTGTGTGTGTGTGTGTGTGTGTATGTGTGTGTGTGTGTGTGTGTGTGTGTGTGTGTTTATGTGTGGGTTTATGTGAGTGTGTGTGTGTGTGTGTGTGTGTGTGTGTGTGTGCATAGCTGGGTCACCTCCTTCTCCTTGCTGTCCCTGTCCACAGGGTTGTTGTAGGAGAAGCAGAGGTCAGTCAGGCTGTTGTTACTGCAGCACTCCATGGTGCCGTCCAGCCGCTTGAAAGCTACAGGGAGGGAGAGAGAGAGGGAGGAGGGAAGGAGGGAGAGGGAGGGTGCAATGGACGGAGACGGAGAGGGTTAGGGGGGAAAGCATATAAAAACAAACATTAAATCTTTTCCCATTACGTTTCAATCAAAAGCCCTTCACCGCTAAAACCGTCCATATTCTGAATGTAATTGCAAAACAGCCGACTCTGGAACTGCCGGGGAACAAAACGGCAATTAGTCGTAAAAAGAAAACGCACATCCAAACATAATTCGGCCAACATAAAAAAAACGCCTCGCCTGGAGCAGCCGCTCGTGTGTATAGGACTTAAAAGCCCATCTTCCTGGAAGCAGGTGGGAGGACCTGGGGGAGCGGTGATTTTACGACCTCTCCTCTGGGGCTGCCCCCCCCCACCCCCCCACAGCCCAACTCGGAGTGCTCGCTGCAGCGTGACAGGAGTGGCTGCTCAACCCACAGGACCCACAAAAGGAGGAGCCGTCTGCTTGACCCCCTTTCCTTTTAACGGCCGGATAAAGAGACACTGACAAATGTGCTGGACACGGAGATTTCCAGAAAATGAAATCATGCAGTGGGCACATCTTGTCATCTCCCTGGGTGAGTGTGAGCAAGCCTTTGGAGTACAATTCAAAATGGAGGCCAACGGAGCTACTACTTCCGTAACAGACAAAGAAAAGCAAAGAGCCAGAGGCCGGTTTCCCGTACAGGGATTAAGCCTAGTTCTAGACTGAATCTCAGATTCTCCATAGAAAAGGATTTTTAGTCTAGGACTTGGCTTAATTCCTGTAAAGGGAAACCGGCCCTAAGAGTTTCCTGGAGTGTTTTCAACGAGTCTACTGTACCCAAACACGCACAAGTCACTCTCCCTGTCTCTTGTGTGAGCTCTGCCCAGGGTCTCACCTCGCCCGTGGGCCCAGCTGGGCTGCAGGCTGGCTGAGGGAACACAGTAGCCGGTCTGAGGGGCGCCGGTGAGCTGGGCGGTGCAGGAGCTCCAGTCCTCCACCGCCTGGACGCTGCAGCCCTCCAGCCCCGTCACGATGTCCCCTACGGACAGACCTCTGGGGCCCTCGGCCGGGGAGCCCTAAACCACACACACACACACACACACACACACACACACACACACACACACACACACACACACACACACACACACACACACACACACACACACACACACACACACACACACACACACACACACACACACACACACACACACACACACACACACCCAGCGTCAGGTAGGAAACAGAATAATATTAATGATAACTAACCCTAAACTGAGTTCAAATGTGCATTCTTTGTGGTACAGCAACAGAGAGGTAATGCCAAGTATGCACATAAGGTCATATTACAATATTACAGAGCAAGGTAAACAATAACCCCTGGTAATTTAAGAGAGGTATGATGTCTATATAAAAAGCACCCTTCAGCAGTGTTGTCCTGATACTACAGTCGAACCAAAAATACACCAAAGGAATACCACGTGTCACACACTGACCGGGACGACCTCCGTGACCAGCGCCCCCGCTCCGGTGTAATAGGCCGGAAACAGGAAGACGGGGAGCAGAAAGAGGAGGGCCAAGACCGCCAGGCACAGGACAAAGTTGTGCCACACTCCTAGAGCAGGGAAAACGGAGAGGAACAGCTGAAACAACGCTGTCGGGACGCGTCCAAAGCCTCCGACAGTCAGACACCGCACCGTGAAGGAGAGAGGAGGGAGACAAAACCACCACGGCATGACGGCGTTTCATGAGGAAACACGCGCTCTCAATCCGTGGTCTCTCCCCGAATCCCTCGCTGAACTAAAGTAGTGCTAGGCCTACTAGAAGGGGATTCTTTATGCTGGTTTTCAACCAGATCGCTTTGACCCCCTTCCTGTTCTTTTAAGATGTGTCAGCAGAGCGTGGGAGCTTTGATGACCATGAGCCTTGGGGTTTACCAGAGCAGTTTGCTGCCCCCTAGTGGGAAGAGTTTATAATGGCACACAGTATAGACTACAACAAGGATGTATGGCCATGTACAGAATTATAATTATAAAGATTTAGAAAATGTAAAATGTGAAAAGAAAGACTTCTCTCACAATCCATGCAGGGAGTCAAAAGTGGCCTGGCGTTTGTCTTGGGAGTCTGTTCCAATAATCTCTCTTCTACCGTACTACACGGACTGGTGTTACAAAAGCCAGAATAAATGAACAGACTTCAAAATAGCAGGAGAGGACGTCCAGCACCTACCGGCACAGAAGATGCGCAGCTGCTGAGTGGGGGAGATGAGGTTGAGGTGGGTGGTGAAGAGGTCGACGAAGGCTCCGGGATACACCACGAACACAAACACCCCGAAGCCGTTCACCCTCACCTGCTCCCTACGCAACGACAATAAAACGCACCGTGGAAACACAACAACAACAAAAGGACTCCGCCACACGCTCGTGTGTGTGTGTGTGTGTGTGTGTGCGTAAGGCAAAGACGCGTCGGTCTCCCGCTCACCTCAGTGCTGCTACCGCGTGGCCGAGCTCGTGGATGACGCCGCTGAGCAGCAGGGCACTGAAGAAGTAGGCTAGCTGGCTGACGGGCAGGTTGACTCCGGGGACCTGGACAGAACCCACAGCCTGGTCAGCGATAACATCCCCCCCCAGTCCCACCAGAAACACACACCGCGGTATGAAGGTACACCTCAACCCGCAGACAGGCTGAGGCGCCAGCACTTTGTCATCGGAGATATTTGTCTTTGTGGGACGAGTAGGCGGGCCGAGGAGAAAATGTTTACGCACGTCAAGTAGTCGGAAGATGAAGTATACTCATGAAATACTGTATCATGTAGCATAGCGGTCTATGCTGTATGTTACCACTAAATGAAAGTGGTTGGCCATTCCGTTCTAGTGTGCCAATGTACTGTAAACACCGAGTCAGTATTGTGTGTGTGTGTGTGTGTGTGTGTGTGTGTGTGTGTGTGTGCGTTTTTGTGGTCTATTGTGCCATGATCTTAAATACATTGTGATCTAAAACGATACCCAAAAACATGTCGTATTAATCTAGAGGAATTATCCCATTCCTCAAATGAAGTGCAAAAACTCCAAAGTGAAAAGGGGCTTGTCCAATCCTACAGTCTTGTCTGAAAAACCACTGGCCAATCCCTGAGTAGGCCACGTACTTACCACCACCTGCAGAGCCTGCTGATTGGTTCCCTTAGGGTTGCCCGAGGTCATCTGAGCCAATGTCTGCTGCAGAGTCCTGATCAGCAGCAGCACGGAGCCCAGCATGGACACTACCCCAAACACTAGCCCACTGCTGAACCTAGGGAACACCGATAGGCTGGGTTACACTATACTATACACACACACAATGTTATATTACTGTGGCAAAATGAGCCTGAGGTTCACAAAGTTATGCTGGGGTCATTAGTGTCTCAGGGTAAAAACACTGGGCAAACTGCTGCACATGTGGTACAATTTTAGCTACAGCATGATATCCATGCACACGGCATACAACCCCATACAATGGTGTGGTGAATACAAGTGCCCGAGCCTGCAGAACACTAGAACCTTTTAACACCAGGAGAGAGGCTCAGGGCAAGAACAAGCATCTTCTTCTAGTACTAGTGTTTAGGGTTGAACATGACCAGGCAGTAAATACAAAATTAAGGAGATGCTCTTCCCTCATACTTGCAATGTCAATACATAATTACGAAGGGAGCCTAAGGCACAGAGTAGTTCCTTACCAGAGGTAAAGGGCGTGAGGGTTAAGGCGGGCACAGTAAGCAAACAGACGGTTGAAGATGGTGGTCTGCCATTTCAGGTGGAACGGAGAGAGTGACAGGCCCCGACTGGTCAACCACGACTCGTAGCTATTACGATGTGCGACAGAGGACTGGAGGGTAGCAATGGAACAGGAATGAGATCAAACAAATGTCAAAAGATAGGTTGAACTGTTTTAATATTCTTATTACACATCAAGACAAACACAGCTTTCAAGAAACTGTTATTATATTTGTCTACCCTGTCAAACAGTTGCATCAGCATCCCCTTGTTTATTTATTTATTGCAGAAGTAACCCACTCACCAGCCCTTGTGATTGCAATCGCATACCGTAACATCGGCAAGACTGAAACTCCTTCGATCACCAGCTTCCACCTATCTGCCTCCTGTCATGTTCTAGCTACGAATGAAGTCACTGAACCTTGCATTTATACTACATTACATTACATTACATCAATTTAGCATACGCTTTTATCCAAAGCGACTTACAAAAATTGTGCCTACAAAAGTCAGGTAGAGAACATAAGTGCATCCCTGACTTAATCATCTAGATAAGAGCTAAGCAAGTGCTATATTAGACATCAGGATAATTAACAAAACCTTCACAAACCAACTACA
>JAPMUY010006080.1:0-20000 GCA_026901105.3 Galaxias olidus | reverse complement strand
CAGACACTGGGCTAATGGTGGAGGGTTGTGTTTTATGTTGTGGATATTATATCATTCTCAGCAAAAAATTAGATACATACTGTACTTTTGCCTGGGGTGCACAATATGTATGTGTGTTAATATCTTTAAGCTGAAGGAATCAATTTGCTCATATTTTAAAATAGGGTTTTGTTACCGTTTATTACAAACCAGTGTACCACTTGAGATAGTTGTGCGTGACACGTGCCTGGGTTATTGTGTATAGGCGTGATTACTTGAGTCTTGCGTGGTATTCCATGTCAGACTGACTGTATGTTCTCTGTGCCTTTCGTGGAATCGACAGAGGATGAGTATTTCAATGGCACACCATGACAATGCTCAGGAAAGGAACACTCGCTGCTATGACAACAGTGTAGGTTCTATTGACCAAGGTTGCAGGTTCTATCGAGGTTGGACAAGGAGTGTGTGTGTGTGTGTGTGTCCGTACAGAGTTCAGCTTGGGACGGACGGTGACAGACGAAGGTCACAAGGCGACATCCTCACTGTGATTGTCGCTCTCTTCAGCCCTCTGACCCTCGCTCTCTCTTTCTCTCTACTTTTCTCTCCTCCTCCCCGCAATGAATCATTCAGAGGATTGTGCCTGTACCTGCCTCCCTCTCTGAAGGAGTCGCTAAGCAACGGAAACGTTATCCCTGGAAACCACAGAGCAACAATGGCCCACAACACACACACACACACACACACACACATAGACACACTCACTCACTTACTTGTGGAGGTGAAAACTGGGCTCTGTGTTTTTCTGCAGGACAGTGAAATTCCCGGGACAGCATGTCCAAGCCATCGACAAACGTCAAGGCCCTGCAGGTTAGACAGCTTTAACCTTCTTGTACATGTGCTACTGTGTGTGCGCCATTCTGAGCATGTGTGTCGACGTGAGTGTGTCACTGTATGTTTGAGTGAGGACACACTATACACACACGCCCACAGCCAGTAACCACACGGACAACTTGTAAATATTTCACGTAATCACATTTATTGATAAAGGCAGGTTTTTCCATAGTGCTTTACTTAGTGCAGGGTTGCAGCCAGACAGAGGGATGCAGTGAGCATGTGTGTGTGTGTGTGTGCGTGTATCTGTCTGTGTTTGTGTTTGTTTGTGTGTGTGTATACGGATGTGTGTGTTTTCAGGGTGTCAAGGTACTTTATCTCCCGTAGCCATTGTGCTCATTTTGCTCATCTAACCATGGATACATACGGTCACAGTCCAGACTAGTAACGGTCACTGTACGCACACTCCCAGACTAACTGTTACTGACGTTCACTGTCCAACACAGACCTGACAGGCACAACCATTTAGAAAAAAAAAAAATACACGTATAAAATTGTCACACTGCGTGTACACCGCTCTTGGAGTACTTTTGTTGGCACGGTGAGGCGATGTTTCAAGCGTTGCTCTTCGCCGGCCTTCAGAGAGTCAACACAAACCCAGCGGGAGTGTAATGTGTGCGCTGTGGCGTACAGAGCTCCTTCTCTCTGCAGAGCTGGAGCGTGTGCTGTACTGTGGGCTCTTCTCAGTCGTGCGGTCTTAACAAACATCGGTGGCCACACGTGCAAAGTGCGTCACACTCAACACAAGAGGCAGGCAAGACTTTTCTTTGGTCGCGTGCCGTGAACGAACGTTCGAAATCACGCCATCGGTCAGGACACTTCCATTTTATGTGGCACGTTCAAGTGCTATTTACCTCACAGCAATCATGCTGCAAACGATAACTAATGCTCGAACAGTGCGGGCCGTGCCTTTTTCCTGGGAAGTGTAGTCAATAAAGCATGCAAATGCTTCGCTGGAACTACAGCGTGCGCGATGACAGAGGAGGCAACGAGGTTTATGTGCTGTCCTCGTAGATAGAGTGATGTTACAGCCAAAGCTCTGCCAATGATTCCATTCGTTTTGGGGTAGTCGTCGTTCCAAGCAACTGTGGAGTCTCTCTCTGTTGTCTTGTTAACAACCTGTATCACCGCCCGCAAAAATAGGATTTGCAACACTCACACTAACGGACACACACAAGCACACGCACACAAACACACTTTGTGTACCAATATGCCATACAGTAATATGTACAATAGAGTACAGTACAATACATTATGAAACACAACATATACAGTAGTCCCAACATATTAGTTCAGCTCAGGAGTCAACACATGTCCGGTCAGGTCAGGGCTCACCTAAACTCTGTGCTTGTGTTTGTGTGCGTGTGCGTGTGCGTGTGCGTGTGTGTGTGTGTGTTTGTGTATGTATATATTTCCAGACAGACAAGTCTTTATCGAGTAGGAGCAAACCAGGAAGTTGTGGTCATAATCAAAGCAGGGGTTTTGTGGAAAGAGCCGTAAATACACACACACACACACACACACACACACAAGGCAGGCAGGCAGGCTGCGTCAGTTGGAGTGCCCTGTTTTTGAAAGCGTCTCAATTGGTTGTTTCTTGCTGTCCATCAGGCTAATCTGAACATCCCAATGGGAGCTCTGCGTCCAGGGGCGGGGCATCCTGTGAAGAGGAGAGAGGACACAGTAGATACAGAAGAGGTAAGAGAGACACCAACACAAACACACACACACACACACACACACACAACAAACAAAAACATATATATAATATGCAAAATCGGAACAAGAAGTGCATAATCTTTGAAAGAATGATGACGTATGTAATTATGTAAACATGGATGGACTGCAAGTTCTGTCTAACTGTTGATTGATTGATTAATTGATTGATTGATTGATTGATTGAGTGAGTGATTTAATGGCCTCTTTGATGAAAATATCTGTTGATGGACAGCCCCCCTGCCCGGAGCTTCCCCCGCGCCCGGCCCCGTTTCCAGAAGAGAAGAAAAACATGCCCGGCGCCGTCAAACTCCCCGGGCCCACTGTCAACCTCTCAGAACTGCAGAACGTCAAGAGTGAACTACGATTTGTGACCAAGGAATAACGCCGTGGTATGCCAGCCTACAAAACTAGAAAAGGCCAAACAACCATCGTTTAGGCTAAAAGTACATAGCATAAAAGTCACGTGTTGTATTTTATTCAATGTTTAAGGCCACATTTTCGTTTGAATATCTCATTGCTGGAAGTAGTTTCTGGAACCTTGTTCTCCAGAATAGATGAGTTGGATTGTGAGATCCTTGTTGGATACATAAAGAGTTTTAAGTGAGTCTCCTAACACTGTGAAGTACTCACATTTCACCACAGGGAGACAGTGTGGGCCGTACAACTCTGTTTGGATCTACTAGAAAGCTTGAGTGCAGACGTTCGGTGGTGTTCTGTATGCAAGCCTCTCTCTGTGTGTGTGGGCAGGAGAGGTTGACTCAGGTTCTAAATATACTGTATTTCTGTGTGTGTGTTTATGTCTATCTCTCTCTCTCTCTCTGTGTGTGTGTGTGTGTGTGTGTGTGTGTGTGTGTGTGTGTGTGTGTGTGTGTGTGTGTGTGTGTGTGTGTGTGTGTGTGTGTGTGTGTGTGTGTGTGTGTGTGTGTGTGTGTGCGCAAGCGCAGCTTTGGGCCAGGCTGTGCTGTGACTTTCTCAGCAGGACAACTAACCACAATCCAAACACGCAGGCCTCTTGCCCTGCCCAAACCATCTGGGTGTGTTTGCGATGAGGGAGGGAAAGAGGAGGTGTGAAAAATGAAAAAGAGAGAGAAAAGGACAGATAGATATAGATAGTCCTCAACACCAGAAAGCCAATGCGAAATCATTTGGAAGTTTGTTTTCCACATGCACTGCAAGTGTTTGTAAGTGAGTTGCGTAACCTCTGCATATGAATGTGGCAGAGTTGTGATTCCCTTGTACGTGTCTATCACAGTATTTTATGGGTTATTTTGGTTCTTCGTTTGCAACAGAAACATTGGTTCTGGGTAAAAGGGAAATCTATCAGCAGCCTTCTTTTTTGCTCCTTTTACCAGATATTGTAAAAACATCGTCCTGTTTCTGTCTCTTTAAGGTTACAGAAGGAAAAAAAAGTGATGTGACTTCTACAAAGACACAGCCCTCACAGTACCTGGACACAGACTACAAATGATGAAGACTAAGAACTACAACTACCACCAACCAAAAGCTGACAAACTGACCATCCATCACATTGGCAGGCAACACTCTCGAAACCAATAACGAGCAACAGAGAGAAAGCAACCATGAGACTATTGACCAACAAGGACAATGCACCAATCCAAACAGGAGGAATGTATCACCAATAAAACAGCTACAACTGTTAGCTAACTTCACAATGCTCATTGGTCAACAGAGAATTAACCACAACAGCATCCGAGCGGTTGAACCCAATCTACATCAAGGCCTCCTTCAAAATGCAGCTAAAGTGAAACACTCGTCCTTGGTTCAATCTAAAACAGATGATTTATATGACGCTATGAGGATGATGATAATAATGTAATATTGCTTCCTAAGTTTATTTGGTACAGTGACTACGCACTAGAATCCTATTGTGAGAATGTTTCAGATTACACTAAACAACTTTGCTTCAACCTCCAATGAATTCAACATTGTTGCCATGACATGGCATCCTCTAGCATCTATTGCAATAAATCTCATATTGGTTCTACTAATCAAATAGCCATAATTCATTTTCTATCTGTGTATTCCCATTCAAATAAGAATATAATTCGTTTTTAGGCACATGCACAAGAAGAATATATTTTTGGAAAACAGGCAAAATAGAACTGTATAACATACAGTACATGCAGTTTGACACAGAACAATTGCAAGTTATGTACATTTAACACTGAAAAAAAGTGGAGTGTGGACCTGTAAACTGTAATTTGGTGTAGTGTGTGTGTGTGTGTGTGTGTGGGTATGTGAGTGGGCATGTGGATTAATTTGCAGTTGTTTTCTAGATTTGTATTTTTAAACTGGCTTTTTGTTTTGGAATATCTTTCTAAGCCTGTTCGTGTGTGTGTGTGTGTGTGTGTGTGTGTGTGTGTGTAAGTCTTGTTGATCCTGTCCTAAACCCACACAGTCCTGTCTGATTCAGAATGGAATGTTATCGGAGGGTCACCACGAGACCTCCCCTCACCTCTGTCCCCTCTCTCTCTCTCTCTCTCCACTCATCCCTCATCACATCACACGTTCACACACCAATGCAGACACACACACACACACACACACACACACACACACACACACACACACACAGACGGACAAAACAGTGGACAGCTGTAGCTAAGTTTAGCCTCCATCAGTTCACAGATCATACCCATCAAGAGAGAAAAGTGTGTGTGCATTTGAGTGTGTGTGTTCTGGTTAACCAAATTCTGCTGCAAACAACAAAATAACCAAACCGTAAATGACCAATGCTAATTGAATCACCGTCATTTTCCTGTCAGTATCCCTTTCGCTCCTTTGTTAGCATGATACTGATCTTCGTTACATAACGTGGCAACGGTAATGTCAAATACATTATTTTTTTTTTATGAATGGTGGTCATGTCCACTATGACGATGCATAATCCCGCTTGACGCATGCGTGTACTAACTGTCACACGAAACTCTGACATTACTCAATTGTATTGGCAGAAAACCACAAGTCCTGATTAAAGTCCTGAAAAAAAAGCTTCTTTGAATTATTGAATATCTGTAAAGCTTTTTCATAAATATAGTATAAGGGCAAGCCTATCGATATTTCAGTCCACACACAGGATAGAAACTCGGTTTTGAGATGTGTTTTCTTTCAGTGAGTGTCCTCTGTGCTGCATTCTAGACTGGTGTAACACACACACACGCACACACACACACACACACACACACACACACACACACACGCGCGCGCCCTCCTGTGACTTTGAGCCATCATCTATTCAGGGAGGATGACCAGAAGCCATTCACGTGGCTGTGTGTGTGTCTGCTTACAAGTGTGTGTGTGTGTGTCCCCGTGAGTATCAGTCTGTCAGGCAGTTAATCGCAACAGGAGCTCCATATTAATCAGACCAACGTAAACGCGTTGGACACTCCGGAACCTTTCACCTTTTCAACCCCCCTCTCCACCCTCTTCTCATCTCTCCCTTTTCATCTCTCTCTTCTTCTCCTTTCCATCTCTGACCATCTGACCCCATATAAAAGGTGTACTATCTTTAAGCTGCAACCCAACACGATATGCCACAAAAACAGGCTACTTTAGGTGAGCTGGCACGACTGATTCCATCTGATATGCGCAACGAAAACTCTGCATGGAAACTTTTAGAGTTTAGATTAATGGTTCCACTAAATTGACATCTTGCACGTGTGTATCTGCGTGTATTGTCTGGGTGCACATTTGTCTATTTCTCTCCCAGGTCAATATTTTTATTCCTATCTCAGATAGGCGCCTCCATGCCCTGGAATCTTTAGCACTGACTTAACAGCTGTATTTACCACTGTGTTCAACTGTCAAAGCTAATCTACGCTGTGTGTGTGTGTGTATGAGTGTCTATCTGTGCGTCTTTGTGTCAGTTTGTGTGTGTGTGTGTTGTGTGCGTGTTTGTGTGTCTGCTTGTACGTTAGTGTGTATTTTGGTGTGTGTGTCCGTGTGTCTGCGTGTCTGTGTGTCTTTGAGTGTGTGTGTGTGTGTGTGTGTGTGTGGGGGGGGGGGGGTGGGGGGGTGGGTCTATGTGTGTGTGTGTGTGTGTGTCTCTATGTGTGTATTTGTCGGCTTGTGTGCTGTGTGTCTATGTGTGTGTGAGTTTGTGTCCATCTGTGTCTGTTTGTGTGTATGTCTTTTCATAATAATCCCCCCTGGACCGCGAGTGAAAGGGCAGCTCAAAAAGTGCCAGACTCTGTCCATACACAGACAGACACAGGTCACTCCGGTGTGAGTGTGTGTCAGGGGGGTGGTGGGCTGGGATGGTGGGCGGGCAATGGGGAGTGTGTGTGCGTGTGTGTGTAGCAGGGTTAACCTTCCGTTGCGCGTGTCAGCGTGTCAGATGC
The DNA here is from genome assembly GCA_026901105.3 of Galaxias olidus. Lineage (NCBI taxonomy): Eukaryota > Metazoa > Chordata > Actinopteri > Galaxiiformes > Galaxiidae > Galaxias > Galaxias olidus. The sequence goes on along the minus strand of JAPMUY010006080.1, from coordinate 13,050 downwards.
CTCCTGCTGCCGCGGGCGGGACCCACACGGACCGGCAGTCTGCAGCTCTCAGAGGACCCTCTACCCTCTACCCTCGCCTCTTTTTCTCCTGCTTTTCACCTCCGATCCCTTACTCTATCCCTCCGGCTCATCCTCCTCTCCATCCCTCTGTTTCGTGTTTTCTCTCTAACCTTGCTCTGTGGTTCCTTAGCCTCTTTCTATGTCTAACTTCTATCGTCCTATGTAACCTCTCTCTACGTCCAACCTCTTTCTCTCTATATATCTATCTCTATGCTCTCTCTCTATCTCTCTCTCTCTCCATCACTCCTCGTAACCTTTCTCTAGTTACTTCACAACCTGTCTGCTCATATGTCTCTGTTGGCTGTTTTGCCTTCATCCCTTCTTTCCTCATTTCTTGCTGTTTCTTTCAGTATTGTCTAAATAATACATCAATAACACTGATCTTCTTCGCTTTAACATCAGCCTTTTTCAACTCATCTCTCTCTCTCTCTCTCTCTCTCTCTCTCCCTGTTCCTTTGGATGGAGAGTTACTCCCTCCTCTTCAGCTCCTCCCACAGTGCAGGACTTCTTTCAGGCTTCCAGCGCCTGCGCTCCGATAGGAGGATGTGTGACGTCGTCCTGGAGACCGGGGGCATGTCTTACCCCTGTCACCGCGCCCTATTGGCCAGTTCCAGTGAGTATTTCTGGGCTTTGTTCGGGGAGACCACGGTGGAGCGGTTAGCGTCGTCCGTTAGCCTCCCGGCGCTAACGCCTGAGGGACTGGGGATCATGCTGGACTTCCTGTACTCAGGCTGGCTCAGCCTATCGCCGTCCACCCTGCCCGTTGTCATGGAAGCGGCCAGGTACCTACAGGTGCAGTCAGCCGTGTCTCTCTGCGAGCGTTTCCTGATCGATGGCCTGGCGGCAGCCACCTGCTGTCAGTATGCTAATTTGGCCGAGTGCCACGCTCTCCCAGAAGCGCTTGCCGCCGCCAATCACGCCGTTGCCATGGAAATGGGGGTGCTGCTAAGAGAAAACAGACAGGATCATCTCGAGCTGAACGTCCAGTCACTGACAGCCTTGCTGGATGCAGAGGAGATACCAGGTGTCAAGGAGGTCGATCTAATGAGGCTGGTCCTGAACTGGCTAGATGTGAACGGGCCTCTACCATTGGTCCGCTCTAATCTGCTGCTCAGTCGCCTGCGCTTCGGATTGGTGGCCTCCTCTGACCTCACAGAGCTAAGCCACTCCCACCGAGCAATGGCCACACCCCTTATGCGCTCTCAGGTGACGGCAGCCCTCGAGTACCACAGACTCCAATCGGCTCGTCCAATCACACAAAGCAGACACTCCTCCCTTCGAGCATTGACCAATCACGTCTTGCTGATAGGGGGCGGGGCAAACCTGGATTGGCCAGAGCAGCAGGTGCTAACGTTCGACCTCAGAGACAGGAAGTTCTCGTCTCTGAGCTCTGGTCTCCCACGCTCACTCCGGAACTCCTGTGCCTGCTCAGTGGGCGGGTTCCTGCTCGTGATTGGAGGGGAGGAGCTGGTGGGCGGAGGGGAGAAGGGCGGAGGGGAGGATGGCGAAGGGGAGGAGGACGGGGGTAAATCCGCAGTCACCGTGGCGACGACAAACCGCGTGTGGCGCTTCGACCCCCGCTTCGACCTCTGGGAGGAAGCGGACTCCATGACGGAGAGCAGAGCCCACTTCGCCTGCTGCGTGGCGGGGGACGTGGTCTACGCTGTAGGGGGCCGCCACTCCGACCCGGGCGGGGACACGCACTCCTCCCTGTCCTCCGTGGAGTACTACGACATGGCGGCCGGCCTGTGGAGGAGAGGGGCCTCTCTGCCCCGCCCGCTGTACGGCCACGCCTCCGCCATGCTGGGAACCGGGCTGTGCGTGTCCGGCGGTATCCCCGGCAACCAGCCCCGCCAGGAGGGTGGCCCGGCCGGGCGCCGTGGCGACCGCGGGGAGAGCAGTCGTGAGCTGTGGTTCCTGGACGCGGGCGGCGGCGGCGGCGGGAAGGCGTGGGAGAAGCGGGCGCCCATGTCCATCGGCCGCTTCGGCCACCGCATGGCCTCGCTCTCCGGCCGCGTCTACGCCCTGCTGGGGATGTACGAGCCCTTCTCTGACATCGAGCGCTACGATTGGCCCGGGGACCACTGGACCCGCCTCCGGCCGCTGCTCATTGGCTCGTTTGGGTACGGGCTGGTGGCCACGCCGTCCGGCACGCTCTTGCTGTTCGGAGGCCGGAAGTGGACCAACGGACAGGAAGTGGCCGTGAAGAGCGTCCTGGAATACGAGCCGGCGAGGGACCGCTGGAAAGAAGTCTGTCAGCTACCCACACCTCTCAGTGGGGTCGAGTGTGCTCTGCTGGCACTGGCTGACTAACAATCACACACACACACACACACACACACACACACACACACACACACACACACACACACACACACACACACACACACACACAGATAATGATATGTTTCATAAGGTCTTTGACATCAGGAGAGGATAACAGTATAAGAGTGCACTGCAGGACAAAATAAAAGAAGCAAGCACTGCTGCCATAATTGATTTGTTCTTTGCTTACGGTCTGCTTGGAATAACAAGAAGAAAATAGGAAAAAAACAGGAGGCAGCAACAAATTATAAATAAAGACTACAAAGAAGAAACTGTGTGAAGAGGCAACAGCAAGACTACAGCCAAGCTATGACTGATATTTAATGAGTGAAATGCGTAAAACGTATGAAGCATGTTACATTCCTAGAGTTACAAGCAAAATAGATAAATAGTTATTTATTTACGTTTGGTAAATAATTGATGTTCTCTTAATGGAAGCTGCACAAAGTGAACGCACGGAGTGTATGAGGAACGAGGGTTCTGGAAATGACCTCCTTAAGGTGAAAGACCAGCAAGAAAAGTTATTTATACTTTTATGTGAGTACTCCTCATTACTCTGTACTTATGTACTGTTACGGATATGCTGATATACTGGGTTGGTTATTCTACCATTGAGCGTGATCCTATTGTGTTAGAACATGCCGTGTTTGAATTGTCTTGCTGAAATAACTGGTCTGCTATACCATCTATTGGAATCGAGTTCTGCACTATTTGGCTCTTGCTGGTGTTTTTTTATTGTCATAACCAAATGAAAAAGGAAAGGTAGAACCTGTAGAGATAGAGGTAGAGGTCGAGATGTTCTTTGAACATTCCAATGGACATATTGGTTTGAGCAGTGTTCTCATGTGTTCCCTTATTAAATCATGATGCAGTTCCATCTCCTAGTGACAGTATGTACCTCTGTGGTACCTAATGCAATCAAATCGGATTGCCAAAAGAACAATGGAAACCAAGTCAAATGTAAACCCAAAATATTAAAGCATACATTTTTCTTTTTGAGAATTAAATTCAACAAAATGATTCATGGTATTTTCTGAGCACGTAACTTTCTCCTCGTACTTCCCACGCCGGTTTGTGTTTGTGATTGACCGGACGCCGCGCACACCTCTCCCTCGGCAGACTGCTCCGTGGGGTTTCGATGCTTTTTCATCCGTGTGGGTGACTGAGAGAGGCCAATCTCTCCTGGTGGCGGTGACAGCGCGAGGGGGACAGCTGCCAAGCGGGGCCCTCGCTCCCGCCCACACCGAGCCGAGACAAACCACGACGCCACGTCTCCTCCAAACAGCAACTTTATTTCAACCCATGGTCCTCCAACAGAAATACAGATTCATGTGTATACTTGGTATTCGGTTATAGTTCAAAACGCAAAACCGACATGACACAAGGACGGGTCGGTCGAAAAACCAGACAACGTGAGCAAAAAAAAAAACTAATGTCCAATAGCACTTATTAGCCAAGCTATACAAATCAAGACCTATCTGTAAACCTACGACATAAAGAGAGTATTTGGGTAACAGAAACGAGGAAGTGCTCTTATCTAGAATAGAACAATGACATGCCACTACAACCAACCACGGGCAGCAGCACGTACACGACATTCACACGGTCTGTGCGGTTATGAGTACGGGTGTGTGAATCTGTATTGTGCCGTCGTGTGTGTGCTCCGTGTGTGTGTGCGCTCCGTGTGTGTACTGTGTGTGTGTGTGTGTGTGTGTGTGTGTGTGTGGCGTTTGCGATTGCTTCAAATAGTATTCGTGTAGCATCTCAGATTCGAGATGAAATCATCAGCAGCGGTACAAAGAACAAGTTGTCAAATGTATGTATGTATATACACATACTCTATATACTCTATATACTCTTCATACACAAAATATTTCATATGATCTTAGAAAGTTAGGAACCCGCAGTGCTATGAGCCATGCACTTTTGAAAAGAACCCACGTTGGTCTCCATTCCTGGGGTCCTGGTTCTGGAGAGCCTGAGGGGTATACATGCTTCAGGTCCAGCCCAGCACAGACACAGTCAAACCCCCGCCTCGCCCCACGCACGCCGAAAGTCCTCCGTATCCACGACCCCTCCCGTTAGAAAAAAAAAAGACCCGCGCCTATGGCCGCTCGCGGTCTGCATACGTTATGTAGTAAGTAACACTCGGGGGACGGTGTATATAGAGCTAGTCATTCCAGTAAAGCACATGTATAAGGCTAGGTATGCTTCCGTGAGCCACACGGTCAACCACAGGGGGGGGGGGCTATTCAAACACGGTACGGTACAACAGCGAGTCGAGTCGGCGCGCCCGTTGTGCCGGCGCACCGAGCGGGAGACACAGCACAGGGATTACATCCTTCTGACGAGGGAGGAGGAGGAAGAGGAGGAGGAGGAGGAAAGACATGGATCCGCCGGGGCAGCGTCTCGTGACGGGCGGACGTCATCTGGCCGTGACGCGGGGCCGAGCGCACGAGAGGGGGCCTCGTCGCCGGGGCAACCGTCCGCCGGCAACAATGGGTGCCGAGTCCGTGCGTCCACAGGCCAGCTCCGAGCTCCGAGCTCCGTTTGCCCAGCTCCCCATCCCGAGTTTGCGTAACGCTCGAGACGTTGCCGCAGGGGGTGTTTGTTCAGTGTTTGGAGACTTTGGAGGCTTTGGACGTGTGAGCCTCCTCTCTCTCCGTCGTGACTCCTAAGCCCGCCGCCAACACCAGATGAGTCAGCGCCTCCCGCCACACGTCCCCGGATCGCGCAACCTCCGGATGAAGTGGTTCCTATCCCAGCCGGTAGCGTCACACACGATGTATATTTATTGAATCTGACAGTGAGATGGCTTGGAACGGGAATTGGTTATTGCCTGGCAGCGGGGCTGGGGAGGCGGAATGTGTCCGGTTAGAGTGTGGGACATACAGGGCTGTGATCCGCCAGCCTCTTAATCCGAGGCGACACGCCAGCATTAACGTCAGCTGTCGCTCCTCCTGTCGCTACATCCATTCCTGGTCCATCAGAGGGGAATTCACTTGATCAGCAACTTGTCTCCCACTGGGAGTTGCAATTGCAAGCAGGAAAAATGGGAATAGAGCGTGTTGCACAATGTATGTGTGTGGGCGCGTGTGTGTGTGGGTGTGTGTGTGAGAGAGGGTAAGTGTGTGTAGAGTGTCAGACGTGGGTTTCGATGTAGGAGTGTGTGTGCGACAGCGAGGGAGTGGTCGGGGTCGGGTCTGATTCGGGCGTAGCGATTGGCTCCTGTGAGAACGTCTCCTGATAGGCCCTCTTCCACTCCTGGAACTCTGCCGACGACAGCTGGGGATTGGCCAGCAGCCTGTCAATCAGAGCCAGCTCCCCTTCCCTGTCCTATAGGGACGCAGAAACACAGGAGGGGCGGAATCACTTCTCTACCATTTCAAAAAATATAGTGGACAAAAGACCCACGCACGCTCGCACTCAGAACAAAAAGAGACACACACGGACAAGCCGGAGAACGAACACGCACATGCAACCCGCAAATGCAAGACACAAGACAGCTCCGTGCCTCTTCCCCACGAGCCGGCCAAAGGCAGAACGGACCCCTAACAGCCCTCCAGGTACACACAGAGCCACGAAGCAGCGCAGGCCAACCAAACTTCCCGCCGCCCCTCATGGCTGCTGTAACATGGAGCAAACCCATTGAGCCATTCACAGGGCGACGGAGACACTGAGACGTTGGAGCGCACTGCCACCATTCCTATAGCCATGAAGCCACGCACCACAGGGACACAACCAGACACAGAGAGAGAGAGAGAGAGAGAGAGAGAGAGAGAGAGAGAGAGAGAGAGAGACAGAGAGAGAGAGAGGCGGATCCCAGACAAGACAGTCAGACCCTGCCCAGACCACCCAGTCGAGACCGACGGCGACGAGACAAGCACGCCCGCCCACGAGAGGAGATCCATGGAGGGCAAACCTTCACTGTGAATCTCGATGTGGCTTAGAAGTGTGAGCATTGTTTGTGAGTGTGTTTGTGTGTGTGTGTGTGTGTGTGTGTGTCTGTGCCCCTTGTGAGTGTGAGAATGTGTATGTGTGTGTGGGTCTGTGTGTTTATGTTTGTGAGTGTGTGTGTGTGTGAGTGTGTGTGTGTATGTCTGTGAGTGTGTGAGTGTGTGTGTGTGCGCCAACTTTGAGAGTGGACGTGAGTGTGTGTGAGTTTGTGTGTGCGTGTACGCCTGCGTGTGTTTGTGTGTGTTTGTGTGTGCACATGTCTGAGTCTGTGCGTGCTTGTGTGAGTGTGTGTGCGTGTGTGTGCCTTCTTGTGCGTGTGTGTGCCTACCTTGAGGGTGGACGTGAGAATGCGAAGGCGGTGCAGCCGGTCGTTGAGCTGGGGGTCGGCGGCGCGTCGCAGGAAGGACTGACGGAACTCGGACTGACCCCTGACCTCCGCACCCCCGCCCAGAGGGCAGACCCCGCCCTGCTCGCACGCGCGGTAGAGATCCCCCAGAGACGCACCCTCAGCTACACCCCAGAGAGAGGAGGAGACACACACATTCAGCCTCAATGTCATAGGAGTTGTGCGTTCCAAAAGCCCCATGCTCGGAGGTATTTCTTTGTAAGGTTGCAAAGCAAAACGATATTTCTGTCATTCAACTCAATGGATGTGTGACAACTGAGGACAAACAGCCAATACTTAATAATCGGAAGAATTACAGGTGTGGTAGTGGATTAGTTGGAACTAAATAAACAAGATTGAGTGAGTGTGTGTGTGTTTGTGTGTGTGTGTGTGAGTGTGTGTGTGTGTGTGTGTGTCTGTGAGTGTGTCTGTGTATGTGTGTGTGTGGGTTAAATTTACCAGTGTGTGTGTGCTGCTCCTCTCTCGAAGAAGGCGTCAGCAGTGTGTGCAGATTGCTGTCTCGTGGCAACGTGTAACTGCGTGGTTTCCCTCCATGGGTTGTCATGGGAACGAGTCTTTGCATGGCTGTTGGAAAGGGGGCGTTTCTCTGTGCAGGAAGAGTGTAGACTCCGCCCACAATCATAGCCCCACACATAGGGCCAGGCTCAACGAATACTGCGTCTTCTGCAAAAACAACAAAGCATGGAGCCTCTCTTAATGAAAGATATTGATGCTGCCCTAGAGGGCCATGGAAACATGAATATATAATGGCCCGGTACTTCAGCGGGTCGATAAAAGAGGGCTGAAACAGGAAAACAACCTTTGTGATCAAAGGAAGTTAAAATGCCACGTCAATATGGACCGTCATCCTGCTGCTTCTTTTTGGCTTGTTTGGACCACGACGCGGAACATAACAGATCACCCACTGCTGTTCCTGTTTGCTAACAATCTGTTTATTTCAATTGAAAAGTCTGAAATATCTTCCTTTTTTTCTTTTTACATAATAGTGAATATGTACTTTGTGTATAGTGTAGTGTGTGGCTGTCTGTCAAATTGGTTAACCAGCAGGCTTGTCTGAAGGTAATTTATGTTTGTGTAATAGTTCCCTATTGGGCCTTGTCTTTAGAGTGTGTAGCTGTGTGTTAGTTCCCCAGTGGACCAGTGTAGGTTAGTTTAGTAGTTCCCTAGTAAAGCATTTTGTATAGTGTATGTTAACATATTGTATGTTAGCTTATTTACTCATAAGGCCAGTCTGTACTGTGTATGCTAGCTAACATAGAACATGTTATTTTGGTTACCCAGTGGGCCAGTCTGTAGGTAGTGCAGGCCTGCCTCTGTCAGAGGGGTCTCTATCAGGTCCTGCCAGGAACGGCGTTGCGACGAGGACGAGCGACCCGGGGAGCCTGTCTCACTGCTGCCCCCCGCAGGACTGGAGCGGTACTACAGGAGGGGAGGGGGAAATGTATAGAGAGGAAGAGGGAGTCGATAAACAAGACAGACGGTGACAACGGAAACATTCTAAATTGACTTTACATATTCCTAAGAGTGAGCGCCAACCTCTATGGGATCGGTACAGCGGTACTGCATGTCACTGCTGCCACTGCCCCGTGCAGTCCTGCCACTGTAAGAGGTGCTGCCCCCGTGGGGCCCGGGGTGGCACTGCATGTCTCCGCTCACTGCAGGGTCACCACAGAGGAAGTCCTCCTGGGAGGAGCGCGAGCGAGATGTCTCGGTGGAAGACAGGCGGGTGGTCCTGCCCTCCACGTACATACTCATCTGTGAAGGATTGAAAAAAAGAACGACAGAGATGTAGAAAGAAAGGAAGACACACACACTGAAAGAAAGAAAGAAAGAAAGAAAGAACGAAAGAACGAAAGAACGAAAGAAAGAAAGAAAGAAAGAAAGAAAGAAAGAAAGAACGAAAGAACGAAAGGTTCAGATACTAGAGTACCCATCCCTCTGAAATAGCTCTCTCCCAAACATCCATTAATTCCACTTAACCCTACCAAGTGCTGCTTGTAGTGCCCTTTCCCTTTCAAACATTTCAAGTCCGAGAAGTAAAAAAAAAAGAGGGCGCCAAAGAAAGAAAGAGAGGATTTAATAAAGGAAGAAATACAGATAAAAATAACCAATATTACATGGGAGAGGGATGACGCATTTCCACTGGAAAACAAGAAGCAATCTAAAAAGCAATCATTGAGCGTGCTGCTGAGAGGGGAGCTTTGGGGGCCGGCCTCCGGAGCCACTGAGCTCTGGATGAGTAGGACTTAGAGAGCGAGGCAAAAGCCACATCCCAACACCCTGAGCTGGATCAGAAGGACTCAGCATGGGGGTGCCTATCCACACACAGTCAACGGAATGTGAAGGACTTTTTGAGGGAGGCCAAAGGCGCATCGTGACACAGTGAGTTGCAGAGCCGGTTGCAGGGGGGACTGGGGGGGGGGGGGGGGGGGGGGGGGGCAATGCGTCCAACCCGCTCTGCTCGGCCTGCTCCCTCCTAAAAATCGAACTTTCAAAAATCTCCTTCAATATCGTTTGCTTTTTCTTATTTTCTGGTTGGTTGGTTGAGCAAAAGAAATCCTCGAGGCTACAGGGTCAGTAATCGATCCTGGCATAGGTGACATAGGCGATTGTGGAAGGACGCACACCCAGGTGGTCTGTGCGCATAGAAACACACACATACGCACATGCGCACATTTCTGTTCTCTGAAGCAACAATCTGTGTAATTCTCAAGTCGAGGCGTCTACTGTGTGCAGTGCAAAATGACTGGGCATCATCTTACAATTTTGCCTGGTATATTTACAAAAAGAAAACGAGCCTATGTGCACCACCACATTGAATTGTCGGTTGAGTCTTGACCCGTAATTGACAGGGGCAGGGAAATGGGTAATCATTAAGTAACACACTCAAGGCGATGAAACCGAAACCGAAAACCAAACAAAATCTATCTGACGCAGCGATAAGGAAAAGCCTTGAGCATGTTGCTCCATATGTACTTGTGTACTTGCGTTACTTGGCTGGGGGTCGGGGGACGTCCCTGTGACCTCGCCTAGGGCACCAAATGAACCAGAACCGCCACTGGACAGGGTCACTCTGTCATAATTTCCATATACTCACCCTATTACTTTTTATTGAAATCACAGTCCACCTTTATCGCAGTTAAGTGTTCCTGCCAGACACTTTCACCACTTAGTTGCATTTGTTCTCGTTATAGATTGTTTTATGTGCTGTTTCTAAGATGCAGGAAGATCAGGGCTTTACTTCTGGGTTCGTTAGGGAACAACAAGCAGGCAGCTGCTACTAGCATAGCGCGTATCAATTTATCTAGCTAGCTGTGTTTGTATAGTAGCAGTCGGACGTCACGCCTTGATTGGTTTCATTGACCTATGCTTTACCTCTACACAAATTTACGTCATAATGTAATCACGTAGCTATCTCTGGATTACGCTAACGTTGGCCATTGCTTAAGCAAAGAGCACAAAAATCGTTTTAATACACACACTTTTTTAAATAAAGTAAATGATGATTACTTATGCTTAATGTTTATTATTTTGATTTAATTAGATATAAAACTTAAGTTACTCTGAAATTGGTAAATTAATCTGTAATTAGCACCTTATGCCATTACTTAATTTTAAACCTTTCAATCAGATATTACAAATACAATACAGATTTAATTTCACCTTTAGGCATTATTACACAAGTAATGGGAAAACTATTAGGAGTTTCTAATGATGGTTATTTGGACAATGTTCGCTGGTGCCTAGGCCGATGTTTTTGAAAACTGACCACGTTCACTATCCCGTGTCGATACTAGTTATTGTCACCTGTGAAGAGGGCCATCTTTGACCACTCATCTTTGAGTTAAGGTAAGTTAGTTAACATTAAAAGGACTTACTGAGGGAGATTGGGCTACAGACACAGTGAGCTCTGTATGAGGAGGACTTACTGAGGGAGACTAAGCTACAGACACAGTGAGCTCTGTATGAGGAGGACTTACTGAGGGAGACTAAGCTACAGACACAGTGAGCTCTGTATGAGGAGGACTTCCTGAAGGAGGCCGTGATTACAGACAGTGAGCTCTGTATGAGGAGGACTTACTGAGGGAGACTGTGGGTACAGACACAGTTAGCTCTGTATAAGTAGGACTTCCTGAAGGAGGCCGTGATTACAGACAGTGAGCTCTGTATGAGGAGGACTTACTGAGGGAGACTAAGCTACAGACACAGTGAGCTCTGTATGAGGAGGACTTACTGAGGGAGGCTGTGGGTACAGACACAGTGAGCCCTGGACGAGGACTTACCGAGGGAGGCCGAGGGTATGTGTCGTACGGAGGGGGAGGGCTGTCCTGTTTGGGGCTTGAAGCGACCTCCTCCTCGTGGTCACTCTCACTCCAGTAGTCTGCCAAAACAGAAATAGACACACAGTTAGCGCCTTGAGAAATGTATACTGTGTTTGTACTCACTCATACTCGGTATATATTCAGTAAATGTCTTCATCAATTTCGTTGACTTGCAGGAAACTTTCCACCAATTGAATGCCATTTTTACACAACATTTGTAGAAACTAGATTAATGCAATTTCATTACCTGGTTTTACAGGATTTTCAATCTTAAATAAATACTTCTAGGTGTTTGTGTGTGTATGTGTGTGTGTTAGCTTGTCTGTGTGCTCTGTGTTCCTGTCGCCCAGTGTCTCACCCTGCTCCTGGCGTATCCTCTCAGCGTATCCCACGGCAGCCATGTTGAGACGACTCAGCCACCTGTAAGCCCCGGACAAGGCAGGAAACAGGAAGTAATTCGAAGAAGTAGTTCCCAACATAAATCTACATATCTCTGATACAGGAAGAGATGATGAGAGTATAGCATCACACTTTTAAGTTACTACTGCATGTCTCTGTCAATGGCGAGGAGCTACAGAGGGATTCTGATCTGGGTTCTCTGCATTTCAGGGCAATCCCTGTACTTGCACGTAAAACGGTGAAGTTTTAAAAACGATGAAGCAAAAACAAAAAGAGGTGCAACTGTGGTCGAACCGTGGGGTGTTAAAATTGCGGGCTACTATCGACGGATGTCACAAAATGGCGGTAATAAGGCTTCTCCTCGGTGCTGAGTTGCACTTTAAATGCTGATTCTAGCACGGTGAGACCTGCCCCAGTGGGCCTGAAGCCGGGCCGTGTGGAGAGCGCTCAGTGTGTCTCACCTGTTCATATCGTCCACTCCATCCGCCGCAAAGTAGAAACTCTTGACCTTGGGATGGCATGCCTTAAACGCACTGGGGAGAAAGGCAGCGGTACGCCACACACACACACACGCACGCACGCGCACACGTACACGTACATGCACACGCACACACACACACACACGCACACACACGCACACACACACACACACACACACGCACAGAAAAATGGAAAGTGGTAAACCTTTCACCCAGGACTCTGAAATATGCATGGAAACAGCCACGGGACCCGTTATCGAGAATGCCACTACTCACTACTTCTTGCGGCACTCGCTGGCGCGGTCGATCTTGAACTCCGGAAGACTTACGAACCCCTCTGCCTTCTCATCCTGGAGAGAGAGGGAGAGAAAAACCCAAGCTACAAACACAACCTCGACTGCAATCGTACAACTCTATAAAAATCCATTACGCGTCTTTCTACGCAGTGTTTACAGGTAAGATAAAGGCCAGTCTTCAACTTGTTGAGAAATATGACAGAGGGTCTTCTACATGCCAGAACTGCTGTTTCGGTAAGGAAACAACCTCAGAACGTCACTTTGAACCTGAGTGCCCTGAGTGCCCTAAAGAACCACAGGGCTGAGTTCTCCGGTTCCCACCTCCTCGTTGATGTACCAGTAGAGGCACGTGTCCTTGAGGACGAACCAGTACTTCTTCCACTTCTGAGAGAAGTAGCCCTTGGCGTCCCTCTTCCTCCAGAGCCAGCCCTCGCACTCCCCTCGGCCCAGGGCCTTGCAGGAGACCCGCCGGCGACTCAGAGAGGCCAGGGACCGACCTGCACCGGACGAACAAGAGGCGGGGGGGGGGGGCGGAGACAAAAAAAAAGGACAGAGAAGGAGCGGTGGGAGAAGAAAAAGGATGAGGAGAGTGTGGAGAAGAGAGGGGGAGAGAGAAGGTGAAAGACGAAGAAAGAATAATTCAGTAGTGGGGGGGGAAACCCATTCATTTTCAGAAGCCTTTTTGAATAAACGTTTGTCAAATATGGAATAGAAAAAAGAAAAAAAATGGAATACTCAGCAGGTTCATAACGAATATCAGTAGGAGAGTGGCTGTGACAATTGTTGCATGAGAAAAGGAGTTGGGG
>JAPMUY010006078.1:0-42815 GCA_026901105.3 Galaxias olidus | reverse complement strand
TTTGTTGCTAGGATGCTAGTGGAGAATGACTTACCGCTGCCCTCGGGGTCTTGAACAAGTGAAGGCATGGTACATTTTGAGGGGGCAGATCTTTTTTTACCTTCGATCGATTTTTGTTTTTTTGGCAAATATTTCCCAGAGGCCTTGGTCTAGTCAGAATTGAAAGGCCACGGTGGAACTTTTTGATTAAAGCTAGTAGCGATTCAAGTAAAGTATATAACACGTATTTTAAATATATATTTGTTTACTGATTGCTTAGGTCATGTCTCAACAGGGTTTTACTGAAAAATGAATCAAAGTTTGACTTTCAAAAATGATGGGAACACCGAGGTGATTTACCTTGAAGACAAGGAGCGCTGGACTATTTCGTGCCCGTTTGAGAAAGAAAACAAGAGCATTGCAATAGTTTCGCATCGGCTACCACCAGAGTCAAGTTTTGAAATGACAAAATTATGTTATTAACAGTAGAACTATGGAAAGCTGGAATTATCAGTGATTTATGAATATATTCTTAAACCAGTCAATCAATCGTTTGATATTAAATAAACATTTATTTTTTTATTTAACTGCTCAAAGTTGAGGATTTTTTCGTGTAACAACAAGACATACGCTTGCTGGAAGCTAACTGGGAATTGGCAAGAGATCTATAGTTATAAAGACTTCTATTTTGTGAAGCTAAGTATTACTCTGGAATGACTTTAAAGACTCAGATCAACAAAAACGTTATATTTGTGTTGATTTAAACAGTTTAAAAACGGTACACAGAGCGGTTTTCTTCACCACTGCGTGAATACAGCTGCTGTCGACTATACTGCAGCTGTTGGCTTTGACCTGCCTACTAGTTGCAGTTGCAAGCCTTCGGTGGCAAATTTTTATAGCACACTTCTGTGTAGCCTACTAATTGTGGTACATTTCTCAATTGTAAGGACTGATGATCCTCCTAAACGTTTTGAAAAGTATTTAATCATTTCAAAATGTTAGACAAAATGTTGAATGACAGTCAAGCTTTCAGTAGGCAGAGCTTTCAATAAGCGCCAGCCAGCCGGCTTCCTGCCAAACAGCTGACTCATAACTCTCGCACAGCCTGCTACTTTCATATATAATGTTGTAATTAACAAGTTGGATTCGCTATGCTTGTACATTTACGACCACTAGCCTCTTGCTTCAAAACAATGCGAGCATGCTGATAGAGAAACATGGAGCCCTGTGAATGAACTTGTTACGAGGCAACAAGGTAACGAGCAAAACTTGGTATGGATTTTCTAAGGGTCGGCTATTGTCATGCAAATGAAAGCGGAATGGATTCATTTGGAGATTGATGATCAGCTATGGCATAGGCTTATTTTATTAATTTAAGGGCGTGATAAACCTTTATGAAGCGAAGGTGTCAATAAAAAATTATAAATAAGGTCTAATGATTCTTAATCACAAAACTAATTATCAGTTAGGAATTGGTGTGTTTTTGAATACTACTACTGAAGGCTACTAATAGTTCTTCACAGAAAAAACGCACTAAGTAAGAAGCCTAACTCTCCTTTACAATAACTAACTAAATGTTTACAACTGGGTAGGTGAGCCGCTTGCCCAAGACACGTTTTAAAAACCTCTGTCAACAAACGGGGTCTGTGTCCACGCTGTTCAATCACTGGACGAATCATATCCGCCTTTGGTCATGGAAATGCATTTTCTAGTTTGTCTCTGGTCTTGCAAAAATTGACAATTCTGTCCCTTTTATTTTGTTTTTATTTTCTCTCTTTCATCTTTCCCATTTGACATATCTTTCAAAAACTACATTGCAGAGATTACATTTGTGTTCAGCAGGTATCTTTTGGTTAAGTTCGCCATCTCTGGGGATGAAAAGTGTTGAATGACATCTGCATCTGTCTTAAACGCTGAAGCTGTAACTTTCATACTTTTCCTAGGTCCATGGTCTGGCTCTTGAATGTTCTCAATCGTGTCTGGCACCACATTTTTCCAGGTGGATATAGTTCCAGGCATTTCTCTCTTACTGCCTGTGTAAAGGTGAAATAGTTCTAATTTAAAAGAACTATAGTCCTCTGCAGTGGCTTATTTGCCCCTCTTGTTCCTAGGCCCCTCCTGGCTCTCCCAGGTTTTTTTTTACTCCAAAAGGCTTCTTATTTTAAGTCATGTATGTGTTTAAAATGATAGGGGCGCTCACATAAGATATAAATCATTATTTTTAAGGTAAAATTTGTTGATTGTTTATCCCATAGATGTATTTATGTCTATGGCTCATCCCCTCTCTCTAGCTAGCGCTTCATTGCTTCTGGGGCGGTAGAAAACAGCACACAGTGGATCTCTATGGCTCTGATTCAATGGCTGACCGAAGAAATGCACATAGCAACAGAGACAACATAAATTTGGCCACGCCAATCAGCGTCACTCGAATTTGCTGCCAGAAACACCGGCTCGGCTAATGGTATTTTACTGCTTTCTGGAACAGAGTCCGCCTGTGGTAGAGGCAAGTTTTTTGTGTTCTGCCATAGGATCCAGAGGTGAAAGAGATGATGAACGCAGATGCAAGACCAATTACTGGGCCGGTAGATCAGTAATTTGTCATTTTTCCTCCCAGACAATGTTGCTTGAGGCGTTGCACAGTTCAAATAAAATCGGTCGAACAAGCATGTGGTCGAACGAGGCTCCTTAAGGAGTGGTGAAAATGGTCTCTACCTCTGCCTGCCAGTAACCACTGGCTAGGTCCACATGTAGAATACCAGGTGGCTTTCGTCAGCGTGGTTAAAGACTCTTCAATCCGCAGCAGGATAGACCTCACAATGGGTGAGCGAAAGTACAAAAGGTCTCTCTCTCCTCGCACAGTCTGTGGGTCTATCCAATTACTTATTTTAAGCATGTATGTGTTTAAAATGCCACAATAACAGGTAATATATAAAATATAAATCATTATATTTCGGGTAAAATTAGCTGACTGTTCATCCCATAAACATGTACAGTTAGGCCCAAAAATATTTGGACATTGACACA
Source organism: Galaxias olidus (assembly GCA_026901105.3). Classification (NCBI taxonomy): domain Eukaryota; kingdom Metazoa; phylum Chordata; class Actinopteri; order Galaxiiformes; family Galaxiidae; genus Galaxias; species Galaxias olidus. The sequence goes on along the minus strand of JAPMUY010006078.1, from coordinate 39,812 downwards.
AGTTTTGTTATTTTAGCTGTTTACGAAAACATATTCAGGATACAATTATATAATCAATATGGGCTTAAAGTGCAGACTCTCAGCTGTAATTTGAGAGTATTCACATCCAAATTGGAGCAAGTGTTTAGCAATTACAGCTCTTTAACCTATCGAAGGCCTCTTTCAAGGGACCAAAAGTAATTGGACAATTGACTCAGAAGGCTGCAAAAAAAAAATAACAACGCTGCATGGGACCAGAGTCAATTTCTTCATTAAAAAGTCATCAATTAAGCAGATTACAAATGATTGGAATTAAGTGATTTATTTGTTATTGAACTGTAGCTATAGCCTATGTCAGGAATGATTATAAATATGTGATGTTTAATAATTATTTGTTATTCCTTAAGAGAGATAGCAGTAAGTGTGATTGTGTCAACAGTTTGCTTATTTTGTGTTGCAGTAAAATATTTTGCATGTGAGCTTGGGAACTCAAAAAGGCCTTCGTCTATGGCCAAGTTCTGAAGTGGTGAATGATCAAATTTTTTGGGGGAGAAAAACCCCTTTGGAGTCCACAACAGATGACCCATCTCCGTTGTTTCTGTATCAGTAAAAAAGGAGACCGATAACGCAACTTCAGCGAGTAAAAAATTGGTCACACAAGACGTGCAAACCATTTTAATATTTTCAAAATGTAGACCAGAACTGCACTTTGCAAAAAAATATAGGCCTAATTGTTCTCCTTCGTTAGACAAAAGACCATCTTAATTTTACAGTTTGTATTGAGATTTGGAGGAAATTTAATTGGTGGTAAAAAATAACTAACTTAATTCTTACTTTGACACTTTTGGTGTCTTTGGAGGGTTCACTGGGCTGCGAGGTCTTCAGATGGCACTGGCTCACTTTCCTTCATTTCCTGTCAAGCTCACTGGAGAAGGTTTTAGTGGATAACTATACAGTCATACTATTAACAGTAATGCCATTAATTAGGCCTTAAGTTTAACCGAAGCCTGTTACCTTTCCAATTGACCACCGCTCTCCCCTCCGCCAGGTATTCCGACCACGGTAGGTGAGTCGCGTCCAATTATATCTGTGATCATAACTGCCTCATTTGAAACCAGATTCAGGTGGACCCCCACCTGGACAATTACATTTTGTATGGAATTATGTTAATAAATTATTTTTTGATAGCACATTTGGTTATAGACAGTCTAAACGAGAAGGTCGGTTATGTCATTAAGCCGGCTTAATATTGTTCACAAGCTAGGCTACAGCGTTTGCGTTAGTCCATAGGCTCTAACCAGCTAAAAAGCCGCAAAGTGAGTTAACTTTAAATTTGAAAAGTTACAGTTTTGTTGGCTTCCCTCCTGTAATGGGTCAGCTCTTTTTTGGCCACAACAGATAGGTTTGTCATTTTTTAGTATCTTCCTACAGTTTCACCATACTTCTTGTTTATTGTCCTTGAATTAAACCTCCCACATTTGTTGTTTTCGCTTTGATGTTATTTCCGGATCAAATTTACTTTGAGAATGGCTTTCTTCAGAGCTCCAGAAGTCATGAAGATTTGTCCTCTGACCAATTTGGTTTTCTTGCCTTCCTTTCTTCTGCCATTTTTTTCTCTACGCGATAGATGCTGGGCAAGAAAAATGATATTGACAGTACAGCAGCAAGCAAGAAGAAAATGTCCATGGAAACATTAGCAACAGTAAAATCTCTTTCAATGCAGTAAATGCCAAAACCTTTTCCTTAACTGGAAACATTTTCAATAGGGACTCTTAGCGCCCCAAGCAAGAGTTTGCTAAGGAGAAATTAAGCCTTAAGTGTCATACTTAAACAGAAAACGTAAGTTTTTTTTTGTGCAACCGGCCCCTGGATGTCGGGCGCCTGCTAACTCGATTCTCTTCATCAAAACCATTTGGAAAGGAGAACTTTGGTGGAGAAAGTAAGAGAGCTTGGACCAGATCAACCAAATATTAATATAGAACAGGCTAGCCAGAACAGTAAAGAAAAGTACACGTGGGGCTTAGTTAAGTTCAACTTACAGGCCGATCATACCATTGTAAACATATTTAGCTTGTTTTGTTGAATGAATGCAAATTAACCACGATCTAGAATGTTCGCTAACAAGAGCAAAATGGTTCAAGTGTACGGTCTAAACAAAGTTGTGACTGTTTTTTTAACGTGTAGGAGCTGGAATGTCGAATACAGTGTCTTATCCTTGCCCATCTGTATGTTTAAATCTTTGCCAGGTATGTGTAATATGTTTATGTATATTTACTGTGTACTTTTTGTAATGTGTTTTTGATAAGCTAGCTAGTCAGTTGTACTTTTGCATTGAGGAAATGGGTTGTGATGTGGGTTTATCAGCGTTAGTAACGTTATATCTGTAAAGCTATACGATCACATTGTTTAATTTGACACTACTCTCCTATTGATAAATGTGGACGGAGCTGGAGAGTCCAAAACCATGTCTTATCCTTGACCATCTGTATGTTTAAATATTTGCCTGACATTTATGCAATAAAATGCATGCACCCGCCGTTTTGTGTGAGAATCTTTAATGGAAGCTGACACACTTCTCTACTTTGAAGATGATCAAGACCTACCTGAGGAAGAGTATGACACTGGAACGCCTGAATGCTCTGGCTATGCTCTCTATGGAGAAAAAACGAATCTAAAACATCCCTAACTTTAATAATTAAGTAATTTAGAGGTTTGCCACTCAGAATGACAGAATGGCCAAAAAAATAAGATGCCAGACATACATACAGTTTCCCTGACCCCATTTATTTTTGTAGTTTACTTTAGTAAGATGTTATTGTGTAAGAATGCCTCACATGTTTAATATTGACATTTAATAAATGTATTTATAATATTATTATATTAATATTATATATTAATAATTATGTATTTATACCTACAATTTAGCATGACACTGGTGTCCTGCAGTTAGTGTTTAATTGTATTTGTGAAGCTGACTGAATATGGTACAGCCCCACCTAGACTATTTTTCACCAGCCGCCACTGTCCTGCTGTATGACTGCATCACTTCCCTCGGTTGGCCACACAGTCTGTGGTGCCCCAGCCTATGGCAGGTTCCCCATTGAAAAGGGGGGAGCCGGCCCTTTAAGGGAAGGCTGAGGCTGGGAGAGAATTGAAGGCCACTACATTCCCCTGCACCTTCTTAGTTCCTGGCCACTCCCCCCACCTGTAATCAATTAAGTTCAATCTATTTAAGCCTTAGGTGCTGGCTACCACGGGAGAAGGACTCCAGAGGCAGAGTGCACGGTGAGGATCACACCAAGAGAATATCACACCAAGAGAATATCACACCAAGAGAATATCACACCAAGAGAATATCACACCAAGAGAATATCACACCAAGAGAATATCACACCAAGAGAATATCACACCAAGAAGTGAAGGAGTAAAGATCACAAACCCAGGAGAGGGGAACCCCAGGGACAAGGATTGGAAAGGAACCGGGACAGGTTGGCCCCTCACCCTCTTGACTGAATTAACCCCCTGATTCACCCCTCTGCCTCTCTTTCCCCCAGGAGGAGTTCGGCTGCCCCAAAGTTGAAGACCCTGGTCCAGGAATAAGTTTTGTTGCCTTATTACTCCCTTTCCCTTTTCCCCACCATTTTTATCATTAAACAAGTGTCCCCCTTCACCCTGCTCTCCTGGTTTTCCTCAGTCAAACCCCAAACACCTCCCCTGCACAGCTAGGCTTGCCACAAGTCACAATTCACTCCTACAACTTCTATAAAATAGAATATCTTTAAAATTGATTTTGTATTTTTCCAGTTTTAATAATGTAACTGGTAAGTAATGATAAACTAAAACACTTGTCTTGATTTATTATGCTAGCTAGTAGTGTAACGTTATTATACAGCACTTCATCACGAATGTGATGTTCTCTATTTCTGGCTTTTGTCTAATATGTAATATTTGAGTAACGTTAAGGTCGCCATCCTAATAAGATACCCTCTTCAGTAACTTGGGGTCACTGCCTAACGTTGTTAATCCAACTGCCCATGCTGCTGTCATTGTCAGCAGCAGCCAACAGCCACTATGACTTGCCGCAGTAATGGCGGAATACACAAAACGCTTGCCGGATTCGTCTGTATTTACCTGTATTTCATACAATTGCAATATTTCCTTGATACAAGATTAAGACACACAATGCGACAATTTCAGAAACGCTGCAACAATATCAAAACAGCTGCAACATCAACTTGACAACATAAATGCAAGATTATGTGGCCAGGTCCTGGGTGAAAAGTGTCACTCTGCTTCTGCTGATTCTTTGGTACAGGCGTAGAGACCTGGATTGCAGAGTTGACTGGGCACCTTTTTAAAAACACAGAGGATAATTAAAACAAGGTCAATTGCAAGTACACCACCATCAAATTAACTTGAAAGCTTTGTAAAGAATATTTCAAACACTGGTGATTTTTTCTCTCTCTCTCTCTCTATATATATATATATATATATATATATATATATATATATATAGTAATCTTACATTATTATGCAGTATATTGTAATGCAAGTGTATTTATAATATATATATATATATATATATATATATATATATATATATATATATATATATATATATATATATATATATATATATATATATATATATATATATATATATATATATATATATATATATATATATATATATAGCTAACAAATCATATTTGTAATTTTGCATTAATTCCCAATTTTGCACATCATACACATTTTGAGAATACTCAAGTAGTAGGCTACAGAAGGTTTACTCATGCACTACTTGAGTACACCGCTTCTGCACAGGTGGGCTGTCCTTTGAATCATTATAGATTTTCTACACGAACCAACCCATGTTAACAATGTCAATGTAATAATAAAAAAACAATAGAGGATGACAGCAAAAGATGAGTCAATTGGATTATTTTTAAATTTGTAACGTGTGGAAAGTTGGGTCAAGATTGAATCTGAGACAACACACGCAACATGCATGCACACGGGCTTCAAAATAACAGTGGGATACATTACTTGAATTCATGAGCTAGGATAAAATGAACAATTTTTATTATGACTAGGTTATCATCAGTAACGTTACCTTTTGAGACAATAGCCAAAGTTAGCTAACATTACAAAGAGTAGCCTATTTCAGTGTCATTTCACTACTGTTTTCATAAGCTAGGATAAAAGCAAACTATTTATACTAGGTTATCAGTAACGTTACATTTCTAGAAACTATAACCAAAGTTAGCTAGCATTACAAATAGTATTTTAGAACTAGAAAATGCATTTCCCTGAGCAAATGCAATGTGATGTGTCGCAGTTATTAGACTGACCGCCTTAGCGCGCACAGTGTACTGCAGTCCAGAGTAGACCCTATTTGTTAACAGGGGGCGCTTACTGCTGCAGTGGCGCAAGAACTGGGGGGGCCACGGGATCTTAGGCCCTGCCACTTTTGAGATCCGACATCCCATGGAGAGGAGCGCATTATAGTGCGTTCACATTTGCGGCGGTGAGGCGAGTCCCTTACCCATCAGAATTCTGCTGCCTCTGCAGTTGCTGGGAAGAAACTTGTATAAGAAATCTGGCCAGCATGTTTTTTTTTTCGGCACTCCATGCTGTTTTGGCACTTTCCAATGAGCTCAATAGGCTAGGCCTACAGAATTATCTGCTCACACATGTGAAGAGCGGCTAGCATATTTCGAATGAGCAAGCTTTAGAAGCTTTTAGGCTATATGCTTAATACCGATGTGTACGCAGTTCTTGAGTTATATGTCAACACTGGTCCTCCCGATCTGATTACTTTTTACAATATAGCACATTCATAAAACATTTTTATAACAAACAATGCAAACGTGAATTTTCTGTTCAATAGCTTACACATTTTCTGACAAGAGACCAACACCCATAGTTAACTAAAATCAGAATAGATATGTCCATAATGAGCCTGCGTTAGGTGTTCAGGACACAACCCCAGATTCTCAGGAAAACACCCCTTCTTGCACCCCTTCTTGCACCCCCCACTCTTGTAGTCGTTATGGCGCCGCTGTACTGCTGCTAGATTGGCAGTGCTGCTCCTTCATAATTTAATGGCGGACATATATGATGACTAAGTAGCCTACTAACGTTTATTTTGAGTTTTGTTCTCTAAGTTCTAAATGTTTGTACATGTATAATTTTTTTTAATAAGTATTAAAATCACTCAGACTATCCACAATGACAGCAGACCTTAAACGAAGTGGATTGAGGGTCAGCCAAATAGCGTAAAAAATAGTGTAAAACTCTCGCTGTAATAACATATTATTAATTACCAGAATCATATTGTAGAAATAAACATAGTTTATGGGAAATGGGTGATATTATAAAGGCACGGTTGATGCGGAATGGACTAATCTATTTAATTAGAATGCATTTTTTAACAATGTAGTGTAATATATTCTATTCATCCTAATAGCTGTATTTCAAAAACAAGAGAAAGCAAGGACTATGTATGTACACACGTGTGAGTGAGCATTAAATGCTGACAATATTGAAATGTTTTAATAAACGTTTACACCCCTATTTTTATAATTTTTGTATTATGAATGTATGGCCATAACAGTGTTTGGCTTGATTTGGGTTTGTTTTTGAAGATGAAGCTGCTTATTTGTCTCGCAAGAGTTGGCAACACTGTCCTTGATTTGGGTTAACGTGATAGACCTTTTAGTATTAACTCCTAGTTTAGCCAGATCCACCATCGTTATTTCTCCAACACTTCAATAGGGCTACTGTAAACACGTATTATATAACTTGCTCCAGATAAGTTTATATCTAAGACTGAACGATGAGTGCTACAACCATGCAGATGGAACATGTACTGCGCTCTCTATTCATATCAATGCAGGGGTGCAAAACACCGATTAAAAATAATAAGAAAATAACACGTGAACCGATCAATTAGCTACATGCACGCACACTACGTCTCTTGTCTTAATAAGCTTGCAAGCTGACATGGCTTAGCGTATGACATAATGCCAAAATGATATCTAGTGTTGCTTTTCCTTTGTACAATGCTTTTGTCGTCTTTTAAGAATTGTTACTTCACTATACAGCGTTTACAGTCAATCAGCATGTGTTGTGGTTTTGAACATGAAACAGCTTTGAACATGAAACACTATGCAACTGTCGTTCATTACAGCAGGAGGGGGGAAGCGTCTATCCATGGCTAGGTGCAAATGTTCGTGCAGATGTCCTGAACTGTTGGCACTATTTTTGTTATTTATGAGTTAGCTATCCCACTTCTGATACCATGTTTACAAGTGAAATAACGAGAGAGTCATTCATTGATGCAGTTAACAACTGGTGTTTGGCGTGGCCAAGACAGTCAGTCTACAAATATAACAACATGCAAATACTTAACATCAACGCTAGATGGTGGTATATGCCCATTAAATCTCTCTTCCCAGTCAAAAAGCCCCATCTGGCTTCAGTTCTGTTGTCTGCGTTTGGTAGGTCAAGTCACATTTATCCAGCCTTTTTCCAAATTGACATTTTCCCTGAAGGTTACTGTATATTTTTACATTAATAAATGCTAGGCACAGATGTATGTTCTGCTCTTCTCGAAAAGAGAACAATCCAAGTTGTTTGACAAATCTTGCGACGTCTGGGTGCTCAGTTTCAAATAGGAACCACCACCAACGTATACACCGCAATTGGCGCCTAAACAACTGCATTGTGATTGGACATCGCTCAACAACTGGTGATGCCATGCACGTTGATTGAACATGGGAGTCTATCAGCACCTCTAGTCTCATGTAGCCATCCCTCTATATGTCGTTATTTTAAGCTCAACTGGAGGTTCTTATTTTTAAATAGAAACAAGTTGCATGAAGGTAATAACTATGCTATGGTGTTATTTAATGAAAGTAAAAAAACATAAATGTAAGAATGCAATTTATTATATCTGCTGGGCAGGGTGGAATCAAATAATTATAACGCAAAAAATAGCTCTCGCTAGCTGACTAATGGAGATGTGTAACTCCCTGGGGTTGACAGACTGGAAACCCAAAAGCACGACAACGAGGCAGGCAAAGGTTTTCTTGGAAAGTTTTGTTTACTCAATTGATAACATGCAGAAGTCCAACCAGTGAGTCAGTCCAACAGCAAACCAATCCAACAAGGTGCAGAAAGGCAGGATGACGGAGTCTAACACAGGCACGTGCAGGAAACTAAACGCTGGAGAGCTCGGCTAAACACACAAGACAATCTGGAAAAGGACCAAGCCAAAAGGACTGGTATATATACAGAGAGCTAATGAGATGATGAGTTACAGGTGTGGAGCTGGGTGGGAAAACAACAGATGGATGGTGTTACAGCCATTTGTATTGCAACAAAAGTTAGTTAAGATTTAGGTTTTGGTTTTGAATTTAAGTATGACCATTGGATGATAATGACTATGGTTTTGAATTATATTTATGTTTCATGTACCAAATGTAGTATTTTTATGCCTCGTCTGGAGGTGACGTGAAGGTGCAAAGGCTATATGACGTCAAAATGGTTAACGGCATTGGGCTTCTAGTAGGTGTCACTGGAACCCTGGAAAACTATTAACAGTGTGGGTAGTGGATCTATGTTGTTATAACCCTTCTTGGTTGGGTTATCAATGGCCCAATTTGCTTTGGGGAGGATGGAAATGTCAATGACTATACTTTACAAGGCAACATAATATCCGTTGCCAACTTGGAAAATCTGGGAGTAAAACATAACAACCAGGACTATATCGAAGAACACATCTTTGGTGCAGAATCATCACCCATTCATCATGACAATCAAGAAGAAGTCACAAACACTATTCAACAAAACATTAATGTGGACGACTACCTGTAAGCAGTCAGCAAATCGGAGCAGGCTTCATTTCCAGGCTTCCAGCTCACAGAAGTATGCTCGAAAAGTGGCTTTCATCTGAACAAATGGATCAGTAATGATCGTACTGTCCTCATTCACATTCCTGAAGAGGACGGAGCAAAAGAAGTGACAACACTGGATTTAAACAAGGATCAGTTGCCCATGGAAAGAAGCTCTTGGTGCTCCATGGGAAGTTAAAAGAGAGAGCTTTACTTTCAGCATAGCAAGTCCCACCAGGTCATCAGAAGGTCCATTGCATGTTCAATTTATGACCCCTTGGGCTTTTTGGCTCTCATCATTCTTGTAGCAAAGCAAATCAACCAAATTATTCCTTCAGTACAATACGTGGACAAGGGGGCCGGAGTTCCTACACAAACACTCTTAATGGCCACTTGGAGAAATGGAAATTATTTCAAATGGGAAAAAGACAAATAATACACATTCAGAAAGCAACACCATATGTCAAACAAAAAAAGGTTGACAGAAAGAATTGACTCACAAACATTTATTGGAGAATCTTGAGAAGGATGCATTGGCAAACCGTGGATGTTGAAGCCCTCGGAACCATATTATAAGACGTTGAGGCTAATTTGAATGAAAGACCATATATGGAAAAAGACGCTGGAAACAAGTACAATATACAGTATAAGTGACCTATTTTAGAAAAGATGGGCGAAAGAATACCCCTCCATAATGCAACAACGTCAAAAGTGGAACAAACCCCATCAAGGCTTCTTAGTGGGGGATCTAGTTCTAATAGTTGATGATTCTGCCCCCAGTAATTCATGGTCCATGGGACGCATTATAGAAACTATGAAAGACTGTAAAGGTTTTGTGCGGAGGGTACATGTTAAAACACAAACCAACGAATTAGAAAGGCCTAGTACTGAGTTGTGCCTTTTGTTAGAAGCACAAAAGGTTTGGCAAGCCTTGGTTAAGGTATAAGTGCATGAGGTTGAATGTTAAATGGTGAAGTTGGATCTGGAAGCACACTTGAATGGATGCTGCATGTTAATGAAACGATGTGTAGTAGATGCACAATAATGCCTTCTCTAAAGTGCTTAAATGTTTGTTTGCTTTTGGACTCTTGAAAATCTTGACCTCAAAGGGTTTTTTCTATTATGGACATTATAGACTGGAAAAACAAAGAAAAGTTCGATTTTGATGGATACTTTGGACTCTCAATCACATACACACACACACACACACACACACACACGTCCACATACAAAGAATGGACTTTGATTATGTTTGTTATAACTGTTGTACATGGTTATGCACTAACTGATATTGATATGGGGCAGCACGGTGGCTCAGTGGTTAGCACTGGTCCCTCACAGCAAGAAGGTCCTGGGTTCAAACCCCACCTTTCCTCCAGGTACTCTGGTTTCATCCCACCATCAAAAAACATGTTCCATTCTCCTACCAGTACCATGACCAATCACTGCCAATTCACCTGGAGTTGGTCTGTGAGTCCTATGTGTGTGAGCAGGCCTGTCGCAATATGTTGGGTGAACGAGTCTGGCGCAAATTGGCACCCGTGGTATCACTCAGACTGAGTATTGTGTTTGATAGCTGTCGGTCCAGTCGTTCGTTCTGTGTAATTAATTGGCGACCAATTTGTGTAAAGCACTTTGAGTCTCGAGAAAAGCACTAAAAACTAAATAAAATTAATCACTATTATTATTATATGCACTGCCAACACTATGTAGAATACTTGGATGCTTTGTACTTTGGTTGATGTATCATGACGTATTAATTATTATTTTAATGGCTATAATAGATCTATAATTTTGAGAACTGTTTGTATAGAAAATCAGGGGCCGGAATGTTATTGCAACATAGTTAATAAAATTTTGGTCTTGGTTTGAATTTAGGTATGACCCTTGGATTATAATGACTATGGTTTTGAATTATATTTATGTTTCATGTACCAAATGTAGTATTTTTATGCCTCGTCTGGAGGTGCGTGGGGGTGCACTGTTCCGAACCTGACATACATAAAGAGATATCCTTCTGTCAAGCAAGTCTTTGTGCATTAATACATGATGGTATGGTCTAGATCCATACACTTCCCTGTGGTGGAAAAAAAAGTGCACTATTCACAAGTGTACTGAAATAAACATTTTGAAAGACTGAAAATGGAGTATTTGCAAAGTATTTGCAATTTAGTATACTCTGTATCAAGTACACTATACTCTGTATTGAAGCATACTAAGTGTATTTTAAAAAGGCTTAAATAGTTGTACTTTCCTTAAGTAAACAAAATTATCACTGAAAGTATTGGATAATTTTGTATACTTTTTCAAAGAACACTGAAATACAGCTTTAAATTACATTAAAGTGGCTATATGAAACTTTTTTGTATTAACGCATTATCAATACCTTTCTAGTGTGCACATCGTAATTTCTATGGGAGAATGAAAAAAATCGCCGTTCAGATCAGTACTCTTGAAGTATCAATATTTAACACTCATTTTGTTTGCCACCAGTTAAGATCTCCTGCGAAACTGTGACGAATTGCTTTATGGCACAGGTAAGTGCGTCACTAAATCAGGATGAGATACCTATACTTGGGAGTATAGTCATAGATCGTGCTAGCAACATGCAGTACCCACGAGCATTCTGCATGTCTTCTTTGCGACGGTTAGGTAAACATAATTACACCAAGCAAACGGAACGGGTTCCCAAAGCCAGAAATTACATCTAGCTGATTTAATAGCATGCTAATAATGTAATACAAAGGGCTTTAAAATAATACAACTTTTAATAAGTACAATAAGTTACCACAATAGGTGTTTGCAATTTAGTATACTTTTTTGAAGTACACTTAATTGCAGCCTAAAATTTACTTTCATTAAAGTATACTGGGCAGCACGGTGGCTCGGTGGTTAGCACTGTTGCCTCACAGCAAGAAGGTCCTGGGTTCAATCCCCACCTGACCCAAGGGCGTTTCTGTGTGGAGTTGGCATGTTCTCCCCGTGTTCGTGTGGGTTTCCTCTGGGTACTCCGGTTTCCTCCCACAGTCCAAAAACATGCAGGTTAATTGGTGACTCTAAATTGCCCGTAGGTGTGAATGTGAGTGTGAGTTGTTGTCTGTCCCCATATGTCGGCCCTGTGATAGACTTAAGGTGTACCCCGCCTCTCGCCCTGTGTCCGCTGGGATAGGCTCCAGCCCCCCCCCCCCCGTGACCCTGTACAGGATAAGCGGTAAAGTTAATGGATGGATGGATAAAGTATACTTAAATATACTCCCAATAAAGTTACATGTAAGTACACTTAATAAAGCATACTAATAGTGTATTCCAAAGAACTTGAAACATTTTTATTATACTTTTTATAAGTGCACTAAATTCCCATTATTATTTCAAAATTACCACAAGTATTTGCAATTTAGCATACTTTTTAAAAGTACACATACGTACAATTCACAATAGACTTAAAATAAAGCACACTTGTTATAAGTACACTGAATATTTTTAAAGGCCTTTACACACCGGGGGGGGGGGGTTTGTGCGATTAATTCGCATGTCATTTCGAACTCTTGTATTTGTTATGGTTTCTTTCACACTGGATGCAAAGTTTCGTCCGCGAAAAAGTGGCATGTTTTTTCAGATCAAGGTCGATTTTTGCGAGGCAAATAAAAATTAACCAATCACAATCATGTTTGGGTGAACTACGTCACAATTTCATATTCTAAATGGCGGATCAACTGATTATCTTTGTGTCACAGCACCCGGTACTGTTCGATAAAGGCCACAAACATTACAAAGACAATGATTTGAAAGATAATGTGTGGAAAGGCGTCGCTGAAGAGCTTGGCTATGAAGATATTGAGTATAGTGTAGTCTATAGTTAGTTGTTCCAGACAACAGCATTGGCAAAAAGGCAGTGAATTAGCATTTTTTTTATGTCCCGTTCATCACGTCAGAATCCAATCAGGATTCATGTACAATGTACATACTAGGGATGTCACGAGAACCGATACTTCGATACCAAGTCGATGCCAAAATAAAAAAAACCTGACGGTACTCGTTTTCTACAGTACAGTAAGGTACCGGCTGCAGTGATGTAAGCGAATAAACACCAGCAAAAAGACGTAGCTTTGGTTAATCACTGTCACGCTGTGTAGCCCCTTTTTTCTAGCTAAATTCTCCAAGGTTAAAACAACCCCGAGTAAACACCTGTAATGTCTTGTCGCGAAGTGTTTGGCTCTTTCCAAAATGGTTTTGCCTCCTTAGCTGTAAGCTACCGCAAACTCAAATCAAAAATCAGAAACGAACAAGCAGGCCTATAGATAGGCAATCGGCCAAAAAGAAACAAAAAAAACAGGAAAGGTTCGCTTTCTCTTGAAGTATGCTCTGTCCTCCCCTGTATATCGCACTTTCACCGTGCATTAGCTGTAGTAGTTTACACCTCAATGCAGCAGAGGAACATTTGACTCATTGTGATCTCGCTTAGAGATGTTATAAAATGTGCGCGTATTTCTCTTTTTATAATTATATATAAATAGGCCTCTTTTTTGTAATGTCAATAGTTGCTTATTTTAAATATGCCTGGTACTCTCCCGTCACGCGTCCTCCATACTTTAGCCGGGAGAACTCCGGAATAATTCGCTAGTTTAAACAGCGCCAGCCTAGGTTGGTTTTTTATTTCCTTCTAAGCTTTTACAGCTCATTCATTCGTTTTCACAAGAACCACCACATTAGTTGAAAATAAAAGTAAACATACACCCCCCACGCTCCCAAAATGCCACATCTTAAAGTAACAGGCTTAATCTTTTTGACACCATATCTCTAAAGGCCAATTTATTTTTTCCATGTTTTTCATGTCTTGGCCAGGTACAGCAATTGAAAGGATGTGCCATCATTAAAAGATTAATGTTAATAATAAAAAACAATATTGCTCGTTTTAAATAATTGAATTGCGACTGTTCTTTTTTATGTTTGTAATTGTTTCTTTTTCAAAAAAAATATTTGCTTGAAGGCTACATGCCACTGTTGTTTGTTGTTAAGTTTTTAAAAAAAAAGGAGTGTATGCTGAAGTATGGTTTATTTTTTTGAACATGGTGTCGAATTGGGTATCGAGAATCGTGGAACTTCACTGGTATTGGTATCGACTACAAAATTTCTGGTATCGTGACATCCCTAGTGCACACCCCATCGTCAGTACACTTTTCTTGACTATAAATTAGTATTTGACTAGCTGGAAATATAACTCACTGACGAGTGTAACTTGATCCAGATAGTACAACAAGCATCTGTAGCAGACCTTTGTTTCGTACCCCTTTGTAGCAGATTATCTTGGCAAAGCGAAGTAAAGTGCATCCGGAAAGTATTCATACCCCTTCACTTTTTCCACATTTTATTATGTTACAGCCTAATTCCAAAATGGACTAAATAAAAAAAAATACTCAACATTCTACACACAATACCGCATAATGACAAAGTGAAAAAAGTTTAGAATTTTTTGCAAATGTATTAAAAATAAAATATCACATGTACATAAGTATTCACACCCTTTACTCAATACTTTGTTGAAGCACCATTGGCAGCAATTACAGCCTCAAGTCTTCTTGAGTATGATGCTACAAGCTTGCCACACCTGTTTTGGGCAGTTTCTCCAATTCTTCTTTGCAGATCATCTGAAGCTCCATCAGGTTGGATGGGGAGCGTCGGTGCACAGCCATTTCAGATCTCTCCATAGATGTTCAATCGGGTTCAAGTCTGGGCTCTGGCTGGGCCACTCAGGGACATTCACAGACTTCTCCCAAAGCCACTCTTTTGTTATCTTGGCTGTGTGCTTAGGGTCGTTGTCCTGTTGGAAGGTCAACCTTCGCCCCAGTCTGAGGTCCAGAACGCTCTGGAGCAGGTTTTCATCAAGGATCTCTTTGTACATTGCTGCATTAATCTTTCCCTTGATCCTGACTAGTCTCCCAGTTCCTACCGCTGAAAAACACCCCCACAGCATGATGCTGCCACCATCATGCTTCACTGTAGGGATGGTATTGGCCAGGTGATGAGCAGTACCTGGTTTCCTCCAGACATGACGCTTGGCATTCAGGCCAAAGAGTTCAATCTTGGTTTCATCAGACCAGAGAATTTTGTTTCTCATGGTCTGAGAGTCCTTTAGGTGCCTTTTGGCAAACTCCATGCGGGCTGTCATGTGCCTTTTACTGAGGAGTGGCTTCCGTCTGGCCACTCTACCATAAAGGCCTGATTGGTGAAGGGATGCAGAGATGGTTGTCCTTCTGGAAGGTTCTCCCATCTCCACAGAGGAACACTGGAGCTCTGTCAGAGAGACCATCGGGTTCTTGGTCACCTCCCTGACCAAGGCCCTTCTCCCCCGATTGCTCAATTTGGCCGGGCGGCAAGCTCTAGGAAGAGTCCTGGTGGTTCCAAACGTCTTCCATTTGCAAATGATGGAGACCACTGTGCTCGTTGGGACCTTCAATGCTGCAGAAAAATGTTTGTACCCTTCCCCAGATCTGTGCCTCGATACAATCCTGTCTCGGAGGTCTACAGACAATTCCTTGGACTTCATAACTTGGTTTGTGCTCTGACATGCACTGTCAACTGTGGGACCTTATATAAACAGGTGTGTGCCTTTCCAAATCATGTCCAATCAATTGAATTTACCACAGGTGGACTCCAATCAAGTTGTAGAAACATCTCAAGGATGATCAGTGGAAACGGGAGGCACCTGAGCTCAATTTTGAGTGTCACAGCAAAGGGTGTGAATACTTATGTACATGTGATATTATTTCTTTTTTTACTTTTAATACATTTGCAAAAAAAAAATTAAAAAAAATTTCACTTGGTCATTATGCGGTATTGTATGTAGAATGTTGAGATTTTTTTTTTTTTTTATCCATTTTGGAATTAGGCTGTAACATAAGAAAATGTGGAAAAAGTGAAGGGGTATGAATACTTTCCGGATGCACTGTATATGTGTCCATATGATTTTAGGATGGCGTGCAATGTTCTAATGTTGTACACCCTAAATGTTTTAATTGAAGAGGCGAAGAGGTTGTGGAAAAACCTCCGTGACACTTACGTGAGCATATGCAGAGGGTAGCGGCCGTCCTGGCGGTGCTGCGGGAGGCGGGTTTCACAACCATAAGAAGTGAGGATAAGAGAGAGGATAAGGATAAAAGAGAGGATAAGGAGAGCAGGAGTGGTCAGCCCAGTAAGAAGAAGAAGCGGTGGAAATACATGGAGGCAATGTCTTTCCTTGACGCTTCAACTGCTTACAGGAGGTAACGTTATAGTTTGGGTCTGTGTCACCTGAAGGGACTAGATAATCTTGTACCTCTAGATAACAGTACTACCAAATCAAGATCATCCCTGTATAAAATTGTGAGATTGGTGCAGTAGGATCCATTCATTTGACATGAAATTACTTACTAGTTGATTTTGAACAGGGTACACAGCAACCTAGACTGTGCTGAGGAGGAGCAGGAAGCAGGGCCAGATGGGTCAGATAACAGTGAGGGAGCGGCGACAGCTACTGCAGCTCAAAAATCTGCACCGTTGAAGAGGAAAAGGAGTGCCGATTTCATTGAGGAGTATTTAGAGAGAAAAGAGGCAAGAGAGCAGGAGCGTGTCAGGGAACGCTTAGATAGAGACGTGTCTCTGTTTCTGCAGAGTTTGGCCCATGCCATGAGAAGACTGCCTACAGACAGGCACTCTTGGGTTAAATAAAAAATGCAGGAGATGATCCATGAGGCAGAATTTGGGGGGGTGTACACACCCCAACAAAATACTATTTTCTATATGTGTTTGTAAATAATGAAAATGAAATATCTTGAATTAAAATCACTTAAGGCTTTTTTTTGCATACATAGAAATCAGTCACAAATGTATGGTTGAATTAAATATTTAATATCAATAATCCTGGTGGTCCTGTTGGCATCATCGGTCTGCGACCTGCAGCACTCATTGGATCGGTTCGCAGCCGAGTGTGAAGCGGCTGGGATGAGGATCAGCACCTCCAAATCTGAGGCCATGGTTCTCAGCAGGAAACCGATGGATTGTCTACTCCAAGTAGGGAATGAGTCTTTACCCCAAGTGAAGGAGTTCAAGTATCTCGGGGTCTTGTTCTCGAGTGAGGGGAAATTGGAACGAGAGATGGGCCGGAGAATTGGAGCAGCGGGTGCAGTGTTGCAGTCGCTTTATCGCACCGTTGTGACGAAGAGAGAGCTGAGCCAGAAGGCAAAGCTCTCAATCTACTGGTCTATCTTCGTTCCTACTCTCACCTATGGTCATGAAGGGTGGGTCATGACGGAAAGAACGAGATCGCGGATACAAGCGGTGGAAATGAGTTTCCTCCGGAGGGTGGCTGGCATCTCCCTTAGGGATAGGGTGAGAAGTTCAGCCATTCGTGAGGGACTCTGAGTAGAGCCGCTGCTTCATTGCGTAGAAAGGAGCCAGTTGAGGTGGTTCGGGCATCTAGTAAGGATGCCACCTGGCCGCCTCCCTAGGGGGGTGTTCCAGGCAAGTCCAGCTGGGCGGAGGCCGCGGGGCAGACCTAGGACCAGGTGGAGGGATTATATCTCCACACTGGCCTGGGAACGCCTTGGAATCCCCCAGTCAGAGCTGGTTAATGTGGCCCGGGAAAGGGAAGATTGGGATGCCCTGCTGGAACTGCTACCTCCGCGACCCGACCCCGGACAAAGCGGATGAAGATGATGATGATGATGATGATGATGATGATATCAATAATCAAGCATATATGTGTAATACATTTTTTTTTATTTAGTAAGTAAAAGCATTTATGATTTAATTGAATCATTGAACATAATGATTATAAAATATATATTACAATAGAATAACACACACACACGTGTTTTGTCACAGAGGACTCGGCACACAGAGTTCGTCTTTGGGATTAACCCTTTTATTATGCACAACCCCAGCCAGGACTTTCCGCTCCTGCTCTATTGTCGCTGCCGGGCAGCGTCCAGTTCTTCTCCCTCTCCACCAGTCTGTCGCCTGCTGTGGGAGCCAGTGGTGCAGCCTTGCGGCAAGTCAGAGATCTCCCTATTGAAATAAACAGACATCCTTTAATAGCAGCCCTCTGACTAATCACCAGATTGAACACACCTGTTTGCACTCTGGTGCCCCGTCAGAGGTTGCTACATCACCACCACAGCTCTCCAGCGCCCTCTACCGGACGGATGTCCGCACAACCCTCACAGTGCCTCCCCCTCTAGCCGGAGCAAGAGGAAATCAGCCACCACCATCTGCGCCCCTGGCCTGTGGATCACCTCGAAATTGAAGGGCTACAAAGCCAGGTACCAACGAGTGATCCTGGCGTTGGACTCCTTCATACGGTGGAGCCACTGGAGGGGCGCGTGATCGGAGTAGAGGGTGAAGGCGCGCCCCAGCAAATAGTAGCGGAGGGTGCCGACCGCCCATTTGATGGCCAGACACTCGTTCTCCACCGTGCTGTACCGAGCCTCACGGTCCGACAACTTGAGGCTCAGGTACAGCACTGGACGGTCAACATCGCCCTGCCACTGGGACAGCACCGCCCCCAGCCCTCAGTACGAGGCATCCGTCTGTAGGGAGAAAGGAAACTCAAAATTAGTCGCATACAGAACTGTGTCTCCACAGAGGGCAGCTTTTAATTTCTGAAACGCCACCTGACACTGCTCCGTCCACTGGAGCGGATCTGGAGCACCCTTATGAGTAAGATCAGTCAAGGGGAGGGCCAGCTCCAAAATCCCCAGAACAAACTGCCGGTAGTAGCCAGCCAACCCCAAGAACCCTCTCACCTCTTTTTTTAGACTTGGGCCGTGGGTAAGCCGCAATCACTGCGGTTTTCTTAATCTGCGGCCGCACTTCCCCGCTACCCAAGTGGTACCCCAGATACCGAATCTCTCTCCCACCAATCACGCACTTCTTAGGGTTGGCTGTGAGCCCTGCCTCCCGCAGCACCCCCAGGACGGCCGCTACCCTCTGCATATGCTCCGCCCAAGTGTCGCTGTAGATGACAATGTCGTCCAGGTAGGTGGCAGCATACGCAGCATGAGGGTGCAGCACCCGGTATATCAGGCGCTGGAAGGTGGCAGGGGCCCCAAACAACCCAAAAGGAAGCACAGTGAATTGATACAAACCATAGGGAGTAGAGAAGGCCGTTTTCCCGCGGGCGTCTGGCGACAAGGGAATCTGCCAGTAGCCTTTGGTACAATCCAGTGTGGTGGAAAATTTAGCAGTGCCAAGCCGGTCCAGGAGTTCGTCGACCCGCGACATAGGGTACGCATCAAACTTACAGCCCTCATTCACCCTGCAGTAATCAACACAGAACCGAATAGACCCATCACGCTTCACCACTAGCATGATAAAGCTGTTCCAGGCACTGCTCAACTCTTCTATAACGCCCCTGTCTAGCATAGCCTGAAGCTCCCGTTTCACAATTTCTCTTTTGTGAGCGGGCAGTCTGTTGGGACGCATACGCACCGTCAAACCCGGAGTCGTATCTATGTGGTGTTCTATGAGCTTGGTACGGCCAGGCAGGGGAGAAAACGTATCAGCGAACTGCTTCTGTAACCTGGTGACGTCCGCTTGCTGGCTTGGTGAAAGACTGCTATCAAACTGAACCGGAGTGCTAGCTTTACAATTTGGGACTTCCGGTCCGAACTCGTCTCTCTCCAATATCACCGTAGCCAGCGAGACAGGGACCTCCTCAATCCACTTTTTAAGGAGATTAATGTGGCATATCTGTGTGTCGTTTTCCCTGTCTGAGCGAACTACCTAATAGTCTACGTCCCCCACTCGCCGTGTGACCACAAACGGCCCTTGCCACTTGGCGAGTAATTTAGAGCTAGACGTCGGCAGTAATACAAAGACCTTCTGTCCCGGTGCCAATTGTCTGAGTCTAGTTCCCTTGTCATTACGGCGCTTCTGCTGTTCCTGGGCGTGCTGCAAATGTTCTCGTGACAGCCTATGCAGTGAGTGTAGCTTTGCACGCATGTCCAAACATTCTGAATCTCATTCTTACTGTCACTAGACTCGCACTCCCAGCTTTCTTTAACCAGGTCTAGGACGCCTCGGGATTATAGCCCGTACAATAACTCAAAGGGGAAAAACACCGTGGAAGCCTGGGGTACTTCTCTCATGCCAAACAACAGGGAATCTAGCCATCTATGCCAATTACAATAATAATAATAATAATTCATCTTATTTATATAGCGCTTTTCTAACACCCAAAGTCGCTTAACTGTATCAACATAGATAACATGACACAAATAAACAATTAGACAGAAATAGTAAAACAGACAGACAGCAACAACAGTTCTAACTATATCTAAGTAAAAGGTTAGTATCAGTAAAAGAAAGGGACCGGATTCTAAACAGAGTTAACTAGGGTATGCTAGGGTGAAAAGATATGTTTTAAGGTGGGTTTGAAAGATTAACAGCGAGTTGGAATTACGAATTAGAGGAGGGAGAGAGTTCCAAAGTTTAGGTGCTGCCCTAGAAAATGCACGCCCCCCAGAATGCTTCAGTTTTGCTTTTGGAATGACCAATTGCCCGTCTGCAGCGGAACGTAGTGTCCGAGTAGGATGGTAAGGTTGGAGCAGTTCAGTGAGGTAGGGAGGGGCCAAATTGTGTAAAGCTTTGTAGGTGAGGAGAAGGATCTTGTAGATGATGCGCTGGCTGACCGGAAGCCAGTGAAGGTTAGAAAGTACGGGGGTTATGTGTTCAGAAGATTTTGTGGAGGTGAGAAGCCGAGCAGCAGAGTTTTGAACCAGTTGGAGTTAATGGAGAGAGGTTGCGCTGATGCCGAAAAGAAGTGAGTTGCAGTAATCAAGACGGGAGAAGATGAATGAGTGAATGAGTTTGGCAGCTGCACTCTGGGAAAGGGATGGTCGGATTTTAGCAATGTTTCTAAGATGGAAGAAGGATATTTTGACCATGTTCTCTATATGAGCGTTAAACGAAAGTGTGGAATCCATTAATACGCCAAGATTGCGTGCTAAAGGGAAGGGTGAGACTGTAAGACCATCAATGGAGATTGAGATATTGCCAACAACGACTATCTTTGTGTATAAACTTACGGATCATGGTTTTCAGGGTTTTGTTAAAGCGCTCACATAACCCATCTGTGGCGGGATGGTACACGCTGGTTCGAATGGCCTGAATTCCCAATTAACCGTAAAGCTCCTTATGTCCTGTGCGTGACATAAAGTTGGTGCCCTGGTCAGTAAGAATCGTTTTAGGGATTCCGACTCGGGAGATGACCGTAAACAGTGCTTGTGCAACACTCTTTGCAGAGATGTTGCGCAATGGCACTGCTTCTGGGTAACGGGTTGCGTAATCAATAATGACTAGCACAAACCGATAGCCCTGCGTGCTTCGGTCTAATGGCCTGATGATATCCATATCGATCCGCTCGAACGGTACTTCAATCAATGGAAGAGGGCACAATGGTGCTTTTGGAATGGCCGGGGAGTTCACTAGTTGACATTCCGGGCAGGACGCACACCACTTACGTACCTCAGCCCGTATCCCCGGCCAATAGAAGCGGGCCATTATCCGATCTAGTGTTATAGCTCTTTCCGACGGCTTACTGGTACTAACAATTGTAGCAACTCTTCCTGCCTCTGAGTGTCACGACTCACTCTGTACAATCTGTCCCTAACCAGTGAAAAATATGGGTAGGACGGCGCTGCTCCTGGCCGTACCAGCGCGCCATCGATTTCTATCACTTGGCTAAGGGTGAAGCGTAGGGTGGCGTCCCGAGTCTGCTCGAGTGGGAAATCCTCCATAGGGGGGAATATGGGCGAGGGAACCTCCGACGACGAACCCTCCCCCTGCCCCCCAGACTCGGCCAAATCAGGAGCCCCAGCATCAGCATAGAACACAGCACACGTCTCACATGTCCCTGCTTGTCTTGAACGCACCCTCCACATGCCCCCCCACTATTCTATCAAACCCAGGCCAATCGGTGCCCATGGTCAGGGGGTGCAAAATGTGGGAACTAACCGCAGCCTTTATTCTATGCTTTTTCCCCCCATAACAAATTTCAATTGAGACCACCGGATATTCGTGCACATCCCCATGTATACACCTAATACACACTCGTGCTGCTTCCAGCAATGCCGCGGGTCGAACCAGGCGCTCTTGGATTATGGATTGCATACACCCAGAATCCAGTAGAGCCTGGTATGTCCCCCCTTGCAACCTTACCGGAATGCGGTACGTCGCCCCTAGACCGGGGGAAGGGGACAGCCTGCCGGCACACAGACGACCTAGCCCACCTCCATCAGCGGGCACTCCCTCCGGAAGTGGCCAAGCCGACCACACCGCCAGCATCCCTTGCCTGGCATTGGAGGACCTGTCTGTGGGGTGGGGAAAGGTGGTGTGGATGCCTGCTCTCCTCCCTCCCCCGGGCCGCGGTCCAGGTGCCGACTACGGGCTGCTGGGACTGGCCACCATGCCGGACGGCTTCCCTGGAGTCTGCGAGGCACTGGAACGGGGGCCGGCTGGACAGGCACCGCCAGGTGATCGTCAGCAAAGGCCACCGCCGCATTGAGGGTGGAGGGCCTATGGCGCCGGACCCACACAGACGTTCGGTGCGAGAGCCCCTCCTCGAAGGCCTCCAGCATGGTTCTTGGCTCAGCTCGTCCGGCCGCAACTACCTCCTGGGCCGGTCCAGCAGCTGCTGAGCGTAGGCGTAGGCGTAGGGCCGGCCCGCGGTGTCATAGGCCAAGGCTCGGAACCGGCGGCGATGGGCTTCGGGGTTTAACTCGTGCTGGTCCCGGATGGCCCTGGCCACTGCCACGTAGTCCCCGGTCGCGGTTGCCGGCAGGCCATGGTCGGCCAGCTGAGCCTGCCCGGTCAACAACGGGAGCATATGGCTGGCCCACACTGCCTCCGGCCACCCGCACCTCCGGGCTGTCGCCTCAAAGGTGGCGAGGAAGGCCTCCGGGTCGTCTGCCTCACCCATCCAATGTAGCCGGACAGGTGGGATCCCACCTGCCCCCTGGTCTGCTCTGCCCTCAAGGACCTGCGCCAGCAGCCGCTGGTCCTCTGACTGGGCCTGCTGCATCTGTTGGAAGGTGGCCAGCTGCCGCTCCTGCAGCGCCATCATTCCAGCCAGCAGCTGGCCCATGGGAGAGTCCTGTGACATTCCTTTTTTTTGTGCGCCTCTCTCTGTGCCCGACATTGGGAGCCAATTGTACCCGTTTTTGTCACAGAGGACTCGGCACACAGAGTTCGTCTTTGGAATTAACCCTTTTATTATGCACAACCCCAGCCAGGACTTTCCGCTCCTGCTCTATTGTCGCTGCCGGGCAGCGTCCAGTTCTTCTCCCTCTCCACCAGTCTGTCGCCTGCTGTGGGAGCCAGTGGTGCAGCCTTGCGGCAGGTCAGAGATCTCCCTACTGAAACAAACAGACATCCTTTTATAACAGCCCTCTGACTAATCACCAGATTGAACACACCTGTTTGCACTCTGGTGCCCCGTCAGAGGTTGCTACATCACCACCACAGCTCTCCAGCACCCTCTACCGGACGGATGTCCGCACAACCCTCACATATATATATACAGTATATACTGTATATACAGTATATATTTATATATATATACACACACACACACACACACACACACACACACACACACTTGCAAAAAGTACATATTACATTATAACATAACCTATTTACACAATTAAATAGGGAGACCACGACGCACATGGTAGTATTGCGTATTGGCATGGGATTTGCCCAGCAAGTGAAACAAAATACTGCCGGAAGATATCCCGTACCCTCAGTGCTTCAGCTGATGCCCGGTTGACTCGCAGGTTCCTCATAGCACCCAGCCTGCTTTCCTCTAGGTCAAGAGCACCCTCACAGTAACCTTCATGAGGGTGGTCCCCATGTGCACCATGCAGGAAGTTGGAAAGAATGCAGCTGGCTTTCACAATGCTGTCAGCTGTTTCGGGACAGACCTGAATTTGCCGGTGGAACACCCTCCAGCATTGGCTCAGGATGCCAAACGCATTCTCCACGATGTGGCGGACTCCGGAGAGGCGGTAATTAAAAATTCTATCATTGTCTGGCAGGCGTTTTCCTGGATAGGAACGGAGAAAATAGTGCTTCATGGGGAAAGCCTCATCCGCCACTACCACAAATGGCACTGGTCCCAACTCGGGTGCAGAGGGAAGTGGAGCTGGTGGTGGCACATTCAGGGTACCTGAATGTAAGCCCTGTCCCAGGGAGGAGTTAGCAAAGATGCCTCCATCGCTGTTGCTGCCAAAACTTCCCACATCAATTGCGATAAATCGATTGTCAGCATCGACAAGAGTGAGGAGGACAACATAGAAAGTGCCCTTATAATTAAAAAACATTGTACCCGAATTGGCAGGTGCCTGGATAAGGATGTTTCCCATCCAGTGCTCCAACACAATTGGGGAAATTCCACCTCTCCTGGAATCTCTTGGCCGTGTTCCTCCAGAGCTCCTCTGTTGGAAACGACATGTATGTTTCCCTCGTTGGCCCAAATTGCATTACATGTGTCCTTTACAACTGAAGCCACAGTTGACATGCCAAGGCGATGGTGGTGAAAGAGTCCCCGGTGCTGAGGAATCTAGTTATAAAAAAAAACATAATAAACTAAAAGAAAGTCTGAACCTCACTTTCTAAGTTAACTGGCATAATGTATAGATGATAAACTGTAAATGTTGGAAATTACTCTCGGTATTAGGTGCGAATGATCATCGGTTATAATGCATATATCAAATCTAACAATAGTGTAGTTCCTGTGAGCCTAGTGTTAGCCCCTATATTGGATGGAGTTGTAGTAGAGGTGGTGAAGCATGCGCTCAAAGCGCGAGTGCGAAAATAAAGCGCGCCTTTCCGTGAGGTTTCATGCGTTTGCCGGCACCAGAAGGGCTCCAGGCTTAAGTACAGTCTATAGGTTTACATAATGATCTGGGTAAGGTCATATGAGATGTCTCAAGATTTAGGGAAATAATGCCTACACTTGTATAAAAACATAATAAAAGCAATCTTTAGATACTAACTATAGCATAGTAGATACTTAGTAACTATAGCTTATATCAATCGTGCCTTGATGTTATCGTGCATTTCCCAAACCCATATCTGCTGTAGCCGTAAGTTTATAATTTATTGACAAGGTCTAGGCTACTTTATTTCTTTAAAAATATATTACTATAAATTCAGAAATAAGTCCTATATCCTAGCCTACTGTACATTGCAATAATTTACCTCAGACAAACTGAGAGACGCTGTTCTGGGTCAATCGGCTCCCGGTAATTGGTCCTCTGTCTCCTCAGGTGTGGTGCTAGCATTAGTAACAGCGCCTCAATTTGCCCCACAGACATCCTAAAATACATCCGAAAGCGGTTGTGGTACAGTTTCAACTCCTGGATGAGGCAGTGAAACTCTCCTTGTGTCTTTCTTCCACTTATGATGGGATGTATCCAAAATTTCCTCTTTCTTTTCATGGCTTGAATGAGGACCAGGTCGTCGTTGCTGGATCATGAAGTCCATTTCTGTCTGACGGCTGCACAGAGCGGCGCAAATCTTTTTCCTGAACATTCGAACATTCGCGTCGCGGCAGGTGTGAAAAGTTTAATGTGAATCTTTCGTATGCGAATTTTTCGCATTTCCGTGTTGTTTATTTGTTACGCCCCTGTTGAACTTAGTTGAACTTAATGACATCTATTTTGAAGTATACCTTTTTAAAAGTACATTTTAAACATATTTTAAATTAAGCTTAATAAGTCAAAGTGTACTTTTAATACATTTTAAATACTTACATTATATTTCTAATAAACTAACGTATATTACTTTTTGATATGGGAAACCAATGCCTTAAATAATGTGAGATGTCACTGAGATACAACTACTATCAATTAAGCTATGGTATTGCTTAGCCTTGATAAAATAGTCCTGTTACATCATGTGATGCAATGACCCAGAATAATTTAATCTTTTAAAGAAATGTTTGGCTCCTTTGTTGCCTACCTGTTTTCCTGTGTTGTCTGCTTCCCTGTTCTCTCCTTGTGTTACCCCTTTGGTCGCTGCCTGTGCTCCTCCTGTGTTCTCTCCCTGTGCTGCCTTGCTGTCATATCCCATGCTGTTTCTTGAAAAAGAGTCTGCAATAGACAGATGTTTTAAAATTATTTTAAAATAATATAATAAGATTAATAATAATAATAATAATAATAATAATTATTATTATTATTATTAATAATACAATATTGTATTGCAGTTCACAACTCAATGCTGTACTGGTATTTCTCCAGCCAGGAACCAGTGAGAATGCCGCACAAATGCACGTATTGCTGTGTACCCTGTTCAAAATGGCTAACTTTCAGCATACCTACAGAATAGAAAATGTTCAATAAACAATTTATTTTCTCATTGGATATGCCCCACCACCCCAGGATATCCACACCAACTATGCAACTGCTAAATATATACACCTCCAGAACCCAATGGACCCATTAAATGCTTTATATAACTACCTTTGCAGACTTACAACTTTCTTGAAGTCCAATACTTACTGTACAATATTTACTGACTGTGAGTTGTGAAAATAAAACACTGCAAATCTCAACATTCTGCACACAGTTGAATTCACTATAGATGCAAGATTGATACCCTCTATAAGAAATGTGCTAAAGGCTGTCTTATAAAGTTTAAACGCCATTTTAATGATAACATTCTTGTTTTGACCATTTTCTTTACATTAATGAATAACATAACATAAATGTAACTTAAATATACATTAGTAACTTCAATTAGAATAAATTAGCATTATCTATTGAAGATGATATAACATGAAAAAATTTAATAAAATCTACAAGATTTTTTTTTTAATTGCCACTGCTCAGCCTTATTCACCAAGAGCCCAGCGCCGAACCTTCTTGCTAGCAAAGTCTCTGATCAAATCTTTGAAGTCCAGTTTTCTAGCCAACTGACTTTCAATGGACAGCATGGAAAGACCACAAAGTCTGTCCTGGGACATAGTGGACCTCAAATAACTTTTTATCAGTTTTAGCTTACTGAATGCTCTCTCACCACCAGCAACCGTCACAGGCAGTGTGCAAAATGTACGCAAAGCAATGCACACTTCTCCAAAAATGCTTTCCAGCTGCATCTTACAAATTGCATTCAGGAGACCAAGAGGAGACAAGTTAGGGGGGAATGTGGCAGCATATACAGTGTTCAGGTGTTTTACTTCATTTTGAAACTCCAGTGTAAGATCTCTGGAATATTTCAAGATCAGTGGTTGGCACACAAAAGGGACTTTATCCTCACTAATCTGCCCAACTTTCAGAACAGCAGAAAATTCTTCTACAATCTTGGCCGTGGTGTGGAACCTAGTGTCCAAGTCACTTATGATGTTGTCCATAGCAGTGAAAAACACAGTGTTCCGAAACACATTTGCTGCATTTTCCTGAACTGTCTCCTCTTGAGAGGTCTCACCATGGAATCTCTTCCTTTTCCTCTGGCGGCTGTGTTCCCTGCCAAATAGAGGTGCAACATTCATTTGTGTAGCAATCAGTGTTGCCTCAGACAGGAGAGACTCCCATCCATCTCTAAGAGCCTGCATTTCTTCCTTTAAGGCACTGATATTGGCAGCCTCTGTGTCAAGTGAGATTTTTCCTGACTGCAGAATCACATTCCTGTCCTCAATAGATTGCAGTACTTTCAGCCAGACAGTGAGGAGGACAATAGCGCTGAATGACATAAAGTAGTTCTTCAGACCACTAGCTTCTGATCTGGCTTCACTGGTGAGACTACATGTCTTAAGTATGATATCAAGGGCCTTGATGACACTAGGTAGGTGTTTTGCTACAGGTTTAACAGCGTTAATCCTTGCACTCCAGCGGGTATCGGAGAGGCGATGTAAAGAGCAACCCGTTTTCTCTTTGTAGATGGCCCATCGCTCAGGGCTGGCACTTACAAGTGTATAAAGGCGATTGATGCAACCAAAAAATGTTGATACTTCTGGACTTGACTCAGCAGCATGCACACCTACAAGATTTAAGGTGTGGGAGGCACAAGGTGAAAATGTAGCCAGAGGATTTTTCTTTAATATTTGGGCTTGGACTCCCTTGACTTTCCCTGACATGTTTGCCCCGTTGTCATATCCCTGCCCTCTGCAATCTCTGATGTCTATTCCTTGGTCATGAAGCACATCTTCAATCATCTGAGCTATCTCACTTCCTGTCTTTTTGTGAAAGTCCTTGAATTCAAGAAACCGTTCCATTATCCCCCAGTCATCTGTTTCTTTGTTATAGCTCACATATCTTATGAGCACAACATTCTGCTCAGTATGGGAAAGGTCTGGCGTTGCATCACAGATGACTGAATAATAAATAGCATCCTCCCTCTCCTTTAGAATTCTTTTCAAAACTCTTTTGCCACATAATTCAATCAACTCATTTTGAATGTCAGAGCTCAGATAATGTGTCACCCTGGTTCCCTTTTCTTTGTCCCTGACTTTTTGTAAGTGTTCATTCAGCAGTGGGTCATAATGAGACAAGAGCTCTAGTGTGCCTAGGAAATTACCATTGTGGATGTCATCTAGGCCTTTGGTTTTACCCCTGAAAGGTAAATTCCTTGATGCCAAGTGCAGTGTTACATCTAGGATTCTCTCCAAGAGAGCTCTATTTTTCTCAATTGCTATTTGTATCTGCTTCTGCAACTGACAGTCAATGCCACTAACTGCCATTAAAGATTGTTGCAAATTCTTCCACTTCAAGTAGCAGTCTCTGTGTACCTTATTCCTCTCATGGCCTGGGAATTTATCATACATACGACGCCACTTCACATCTGACATTGTATATCCATGTTTACTGTTTAGTGCGCTATGGGAAGGTCTTTTTTGTTCATGAGAGAAAAGCACACAAGGGATGCAATATAGTGCATCAGTACATTTGCTATAAATTACCCAATCTCTCTTCACCTTTTCTCTTCTATTGGCAGCCTTAGTATACCGCAAGTATTCTGGGAATGGCTTTCCCTCTGAATCCTGTGGCATTTCTAAATCTTCATCTCTTGTGGCCAATTTCCCTACAATAGTCTCCCTGTCCATATCAGTTATTTTTTCTGGCCACAAACCTGGGTCATCTGATAGAAGACTCTCTTCCTCTGAATCTCTTCTACCTAGCTGACCATCTACTGCTTGTTTTTCAACATCCTCACTTTGTTGGCCTCTTTCTGTGCACCTTCTCCAATTTTCTCCATCCTCATCAGCTGCATCGCTACTGCCTTTCACCTCTTCCTCCACTTCCACACTCCTCCCTGACAAAACTGTATAGCTTGAAGAGGGCCCTGGCTCTGCAAAGTGTACATGATGCATACGATAAGATATCCAATAATATAATACTGTAACATCATTACCAACATTTTTGGTTGATGCACCACATAATGTTTTTTACAGCAACGAAAAATGCAGAATATTGACCCAGATAAACCACCAGTTAACAACCATATTTCAGTCTGCATCAAAGCCATGGAAACATAGCCTACCTTTGACATGTGACTTGAAGGTATTATTGTAACATTGTCTGTCACTGACACAGAGTCACTCAATGCTGAACTGTCCAGCATCCAGTACAGACTATAGGCTATAGGCTTCTTTTGTTTCATAAAAATATCATTATGTGGAGAAATAATTAGTCTTTGAATTCTTATAATTGGAAAGGATTTTTTTTTTGTCTTCTTACTACTAATAAAAAAAATTCCAGGACCCCTGCAAATATGCCAACGCACTGCTGCTCACCTTCTTCAGTTGGGACTGATGCTGCTACATTGGTGGGTGTGTGGGGATGGGGAGACAGAGCTGCTGAGCCTGAAGTTGCATCTGTTGACAGGGGCAGCGAAAACTGGTTTAGTAAGAATAGCTTGCTGAAAGTTTGCTGCATTGATTAATGCCAAAAGAGGAGCCTAACGTAAACATTCATAATTTTCTGTGAAGAAAAAGCAAGTTACGGGAGCAAAGTAACCTGTTTCTCAATGGATTTAGCTAATTGGTTAATGCCCAAAACTCACGGACTACACCCACCTTTCTTAGTAAAAAATTGCGTGACAAACTGTCGTCCTTTACGTTCTCTTTCCTGTCTTTCTTTCCTTTCCTTTCGCTTTTTGCTGCCAGACTTTTCTTTACAATGAGAGAGCAACATGGTGACGGTCTTCCACAATCGTCGTTGCAATTTACACCGCGTAGTATCGTTAGCGCATGTCTGGTTTCGGGTCAGGCAGGGCCGAACCATTTCGTGTAAATATGGGAAGCTCTCGATGTTTACTTTTTGCCGTTCGTTTTATTAGGCTAGTACATTTTAAATAAAATATATAAAATCATTGCAATATTAAAATCATTGCCTAATGTTCTAATAATTTTTCAGGGCCCCCTCTCAGTCTCAGGCCTTAGAATCGTCCTAACTTTCCCCCATACAGTTTCACACAGTTTATAATAATAATAATAATAATAATAATAATAATAATAATAATACATTTAATTTATAGGCGCCTTTCTAGACACCCAAGGTCACCATACATGGCATAGAATATTAAGCAATATATACAAGTATATACAAAAAAAGGCACAT
Organism: Galaxias olidus; assembly: GCA_026901105.3. NCBI lineage: Eukaryota > Metazoa > Chordata > Actinopteri > Galaxiiformes > Galaxiidae > Galaxias > Galaxias olidus. Next base: position 9,340 of record JAPMUY010006078.1, on the reverse strand, counting down.
AACATTTAACATAAGATAGACAAAAGGTATTGAGGTAGGGAACATCAATATAAAATAAATATATATATATATATATATATATATATATATATATATATATATATATATATATATATATATATATATATACCTGTGTATATATATACATACTGTATACCAAACACACATACATTTACTTATATACACTCACTGGCCACTTTATTAGGTACACCTTCCTAGAACCGGGTTGAACCCCCTTTTGCCTTCAGAACTGCCCTAATTCTTCGTGGCATAGACTCAACAAGTTGCCGGAAACATTCCTCAGAGATTTTGGTCCATATTGACATGATAGCATCACTCAGTTGCTGCAGATTTGTCAGCTGCACATCCATGATGCGAATCTCTCATTCCACCACATCCCAAAGGTCCTCTATTGGATTGCAATCTGGTGACTGTGGAAGCCATTTGAGTACAGTGAACTCATTGTCATGTTCAAGAAACCAGTTTGAGATGATTTGAGCTTTGTGTCTTGGCGCGTTATCCTGCTGGAAATAGCCACCAGAAGATGGGTACACTGGTCATAAAGGGATAGACATGGTCAGCAACAAAACTCAGGTAGGTTGTGGCGTTTAAACGATGCTCAATTGGTACTAAGGGGCCCAAAGAAGTCCAAGAAAATATCCCCCACACCATTACACTACCACCACCAGCCTGAACCGTTGATACAAGGCAGGATGGATCCATGCTTTCATGTTGTTTACGCCAAATTCTGACCCTACCATCCGAATGTCGCAGCAGAAATTCAGACTCATCTGACCAGGCAACATTTTTCCAATCTTCTATTGTCCAATTTTGGTGAGCCCGTGCGAATTGTAGCCTCAGTTTCCTGTTCTTAGCTGACAGGAGTGGCACCCGGTGTGGTCTTCTGCTGCTGTAGCCCATCTGCTTCAAGGTTCGACGTGTTGTGCGTTCAGAGATGGTCTTCTGCATACCTTGGTTGTAACGAGTGGTTATTTGAGCTATCATGTATTTGAGTTACCTTTCTATCATCTTGAACCAGTCTGGTCATTCTCCTCTGACCTCTGGCATCAACAAGGCATTTTCGCCCAGAGAACTGCCACTCACTGGATACTTTCTCTTTTTTGGACCATTCTCTATAAACCCTAGAGATGGTTGTGCGTGAAAATCCCAGCAGATCAGCAGTTTCTGAAATACTCAGACCAGCCCGTCTGGCACCAACAACCATGCCACGTTCAAAGTCACTTTAATCACCTTTCTTCCCCATTCTGATGCTCAGTTTGAACTTCACCAGGTCGTCTTGACCATGTCTACATTGGCTGATTAGATATTTGCGTTAACGAGCAGTTGAACAGGTGTACCTATAAAGCGGCCAGTGAGTGTATAGATACACATGTAGGTATATACGGACATACAAACATACATACATAAAATAAAAAGTCAAAGATAACAAGCTAGGGGTAGGCTAAGGAAAACAAGTGGGTTTTGAGGCGGGATTTAAAAATGTTAATGGAGTCAGAGTTCCGAATCACAGGGGGAAGGGAATTCCTGAGAATGGGAGCAGCAGCACTAAACGATCTGTCCCCCATGGAACTGAGTCTGGTTTTGCGGGTGGTGAGGAGACCAGTGTCAGAGGAGCGGAGGGTATGAGAAGGCGTGTAGAGTTGAAGGAGGTCAGAGAGGTAGGAAGGGGCAAGTCCATGGAGAGATTTATAGGTGAGAAGTGAAATTTTGTAGGAAATGCGATATTTGATGGACAGCCAATGTAGATCAAGAAGAGTGGGAGTGATATGTTGCCAGGATTTAGAGCAAGTTAGCATCCTTGCAGCTGAATTCTGAACATACTGGAAGGCTATCCAGGGCTTTATTTGATGTCCCGAATAGGACACCATTGCAATAATCCAGGCGTGAGGTGACGAACGCGTGAAATAATGTTTCAGCAACTGCATCTGTTATTAAAAGTCTGAGTCTGGAGATGTTTCTCAGGTGGAAGAAGGCAGACTTGGTGACAGCTTTTATATGAGGATCCATGGAGAGGGTGGAATCCAAGACCACACCAAGACTTCTGACCTTGGCAGAGGAGCAGATAGAGGAGCCGTCAATAGTGAGGACCACATCACCAACCTTTTTGAGCAGAGCCTGAGGAGCCAAAATCATCAGCTCAGTCTTGCTACTATTGAATTTCAAAATATTTTGGGACATCCAGGATTTTATTTCAAATAGGGAGTTTGTGAGTGAGGGGTTAGGGGGTTGGGTTTAGTATGTATGTAGAGCTGGATATCGTCTGCATAGCAGTGGAAATTGAGTCCATGTTTTCGAATTATTTGTCCCAGAGGAAGCATGAAGATAATGAATAGGATAGGCCCCAGGACCGAGCCCTGCGGTACGCCATGGCAGACTGGTGCAGGGGAGGACTGGGCTGTTCCTAGAGCCACTCGATGGTACCTGCCAGATAGGTACGACCTGAACCATGCATGGGCAGTGCCAGTGATGCCCAGGAGCCTATCCAGGCAGTCTAGGAGGATATTGTGACATACGGTGTCAAAGGCTGCTGAGAGATCAAGAAGGATCAATAGAGCTATGTTGCCAGAGTCAGCTGCCAAGAAAAGATCATTGATGACCTTGACCAGAGCCGTTTCTGTGCTGTGTTTAGCCCGGAACCCAGATTGCATAGGTTCATACAACTCATGGTGAGACATATGGGACTGTAGTTGAGCAGCTACAGTGCGCTCCAGGATTTTGCTAAGGAATGGAAGGTTGGAAATAGGCCGATCGTTATTTAGAGACTCCAGGTCCAAATCCTGCTTTTTAGGATAGGAGTGATCACAGCCATCTTAATCTCTGGAGGGACAAAGCCAGTCCTGGTGGAGGTGTTAACAATATTAACAATGAGGGGGTGCAGAGTTGGCAGACAGGTCTTGACTAGGGAGGTGGGCATAGGGTCAAGTGTGCAGGTAGAAGATTTTGATTGGGTGACCAGAGCAGAGATAAACACAGCATCAACAGGCTTGAAAGTGTTGAGATTGCATTTAACAGGAAGGGCTGTTTTAGTGGATACAACCAGCAGCGGAATAGCTGGCATGTATGAGGGCTGGAGCTGGTTATGAATAGCTTCAACTTTCGATTGGAAAAAATCCAGGAACCTGGTGCAGACTTCTGTAGACCCTAAGAGGGAGGAGTTATCCAGTGGACACAGCAATTTGTTGATTGTGTTAAATAGCTTTGTTGGATCAGTTTTGCCCTTATCAATGAGATCAGAATAATATTTGTTTTTGGCCTGATAGAGTGCATCCTTATATACTTTGATAGAATTCTACATGAACAGTGAGACTCTTTTTTTTTAAAAGTCTTTACAGCTGACGACCTTTAGCCTTCATAGAACGAAGCTCAGAGGTGTACCAGGGAGCAGGTTGGGAGAATGAGACATTTCTTTACTTGAGGGGAGCAAGTGAGTCCAGGGTAGAAGAGAGCAGGGTATTATAATGTAGTAAATGATCATCGATAGAGGAAGTCAGAGGTAGGGGGAGGTTTTGCAGTTCGAGTTTACTCACAAGGGCAGCAGTATTAATATTTTTGATGTTTCTATAGATGAAGGACCACTGTTCTCACCTCCTTATGGCTCCTTATAAGGTTACATTTAAGATACAGAATACACGTTTTATTGTTTTAAATATTGCATACAGCACATGCGTTGTTTAGAATTTGTTATAAGCCCAAACAGGGACAACATCAGGCTTTCTACAAATTAAGTATTCTCGGATCCAGCAAACACCTTTGCAAGACTTTGCCGGGAGATAGAAAGCAAGTGCCCAAGAACAGAAAGTGTTAATATTAGAGTATAGCTGAGTGCTCACTCCTGTAGTTTGATGTTTAAGACTTACACTCTTGCCCAGGGTATGTTACCCAGTAGGTGCCAAATATGTGTCTGCAAACAGATGGACACGTACCATTCAGAGATACCAGAGGATGTCAAACTGCACAATATTAACTTGTTTTAATACCCATTTTTACTTCTCAGTTGTAATTGTGCAACAAAGACAAATCTGACGAAATAAGTGCAAACGTGTCTAAGAGGGGTGATATAAAAATACTGAAGTAAACAAAAGTATGACAGAGAAAAACAATGTTACTGATTATGTTGTTAGGTTACCCAATTAGTGCTTCAGTTAAGTAACATATGAGATGAATTAGTGCAAAGAGAATAAAATGGGAGTGTGGGGGGGGGGGGGGGGGGGGGGGGGGGGGGGGATTAGTGACGGAAAAAAAGTACCTGCAACAAAATTATGAAATAAAAACAAATCTGACAACATAAGTGCAAAGAGTCTAAGATAGGTAATATAAAATAGGCAAATAAAAGGCTTGAGCTGCGTTTAGTACATATTGAATCTGATTTAAATTGGGTAGAGTGAGTTACTTTAAAGTTTATAACAAAAAAGGAGAGAGCCTCTCTTAATGTTACAAAAGACACTCCTGTTTGAGTAGCATTGGGTTACAGTCAGTCAATGATGGGATAAATGCTGATTCACATAATGTGAGGCATGACAGGGTAAGGAATATCCAAAGCCTTGAAGGTTGCCACAATTGGGGAGAAAATAATTATTTATTTCTGACGGAAACAAACTATCAGTTTGAAAATGCAGAACTGTTGGCTACAATAAAACCACACATTTATGAAGACTATGGTTAGCCGCTCCTCAGATCTCTACACATAGGTTCAGTTGAGACAGCCACCTTAATACATCTCTGGACCACATTCATCGCTTTGTTTTCCAGGCAAAAACATGAATGGCAATTGTTAAATGTTACTATTTATGGAAGTTGTCGTGGAAAAAAACGTCTGTATAACTAGTCATAAAACTTTGTTAATCAGGACAAGTGTGCATTTGAGTCTTAGATTTAGCCTTCTAATTTATCGAATCTGATTTTACTACAGTTGCAGGAGCACAGCAACTTGTCAACGCGTCTTGGAAAAGACCCAGACTCAGTCTCGTTACTCTCATGCATGATGTTGATCCATTTTCTGACACGGCCATCGCCAGTCTGAGTTGATTTAGCACATATACATAACTCTACATGCTTCATTGACAGGGCCCTGACCAATGTTCCGATCCGTTCCAGTCACACGAGCTGCTGTGATATATATTTAATGATGTTCTGCAAGAACTGCATACAGCTATTAAATTGTCCATGGTTTTAACAGGTCCAGTGAGCTCCTGCTGAGCTAAAGTATAGACAGGCTTCACCTCTAGGAGACAGATGATTAAGTTGTGTTTGTCTTTTTTCTATCAATAAAAGTTGTATCACAGAGTCACTTATCAGACTTGGATGAAAGGGTTATTCCCAACTCAGAACCACGGTGTCTGTGCCCAGAATGTTACACCACACAAAACAAAAACAGAAAAGTCTAAAGTGAACTTGTGCTCCTTTTGTACAATTTGGTCACATAATCGGCTCTAAACCCAAATCCCTTCTAAATATTTGCTTCTAAGGTGATCATTTTTAATTTATATAAAAAATATAGGGAGTTAAGCATCAAAACTGAAAGAATTGTTTTGTCCAACACAAAATTACACGGCACAAGAAACTCATACATTACCACAATACCCTTCGTAGCAAAGCACTTAGTACACTTAGGTGATAAAATCTTCAGCTATTCATTATCAGCATCGCCTAAGCGTCTAACGATACCTGTCCCTTGATCCCTAAACAGACTGGTATTTTCCACAAATCCCCCAGAGAATTCCACTGCTGGTTGGTTCATTATAATGCCAATGTAAACTTTTTTTAACAGTCCAACCCTATTAAAAGGTGGTGGTGAAATTAGACAAAAAATATTATTCTATGTAGTAGCATTTAGTCCACACTTTATCCCAGTTATGGACAGTGTTTTAAATGGTTTGTTGATTTTTTTGGTGTTTTTATAGTTCACGCCTAAGTAATAAAACCTACTGAACGTTAAGACAAGAGTAGTCTCTTACACAATGATTACAGGAAGGGGTAATCAGGTACATAAACAGGTAATCTTAATAAATATAACAATGGATATCCAAACGGGACACAAAAACCACTTCTATTCAAAAGACCTAGGTCTTTCAGTGTGAAACCCTATATCACTGAATGCCATCAAATGGACAAATCACAGTGGGGAAATCTTCCCGTCTAGACTTGATAATAGCTAGTGCTCCACTGCACTTATCAGATCTACTATCACAGGGAATTCAGTGGTGGCCAGGCATGTTTGCTTCTTTATCTTCATTTAAAGTGTTCTGTTCAGATTCTTTGAAAAATAGACAAAAGGAAAGGACTAATGGGTTCTCCATCTGCCAATTTCAGTTTTTCCCTCACCTTTAACTTTGTGACGGCTACGTATTTACCATTGGTTTGTATGGGTATATAATGTAAATTATGAAGGTAATTTTCCATTGCATAGAACTGGAATTGGTCATTTTCCACCTACGGGGCCAGGTCGCCACTGCAAAAGAGAACTCGTTCTCAGGTGGACTTACCTGGTTAAATAACGGTTTTAAAAAAAAAAAGTTATCAGACCTCTTTACTTTTAGCACATTTTGTGGTGTGAAAGATGTAATATAAAATGGATTAATATTAAATGGATATATTAAACTTTTCTGGGCCTCAATCTATGCACAATAATCCATACTAAGTAAAAACTGACTAAACAATTTAACTCTAAAGTATCTCGATTACATAAGTATTCAGGCCCTTTGCTATGGCCCTCCAAACTAAGCTTAAGTGAATCCTACTTAAAGTATACTTAATAACCTTATTTAGAAAAAGGCCATGTGTTCTGTATATCATTTCAATTCAGTGCATGCCAGACCAAAATCAAATCCATGAAATATGCAGCATTAAATTATGTCAGGCATAGATCTGGGCAAGGATATCAAACCATTTATAAATCATAACATTTTCTGAAGAGCATAGTGCACTTAATCTTTCTGAATAGTGTAGTGCACACTGTGTCTCCGAGCACAGTGTCCAGAGAGGAGGAGATAGCAGGAGACGGGCCATTACACGAGGAGAGCTGGACAGGGCCGTAGAAGGGCAACAACCCAGCAGCAGGACCGGTCTCTGCCCCTTTGTGCTAGGAGGAACAGGAGGAGCACTGCCATAGCCCGACAAAATGACCTCCAGCGGGCTACTCGTGCATGTTTCTGTACAAACTGTCAGAAACCAACTCTATGAGGGTGGCATGAGGGCCCAATGTCCTCTAGTGGGACCTGTGCTCACAGCTCAGCACCATGCAGCTCGATTGGCATTTGCCAGAGAAAAACCGAATTGGCAGCTTCGCAATTGGTGCTCCGTTCTCTTCACAGATGAGAGCAGGTTCACACTGAGCACATGTGACAGACTTGAAAGAATCTGGAGATGTCCTGGCGAACGTTATGCTACCTGCAACATCATCCACCATGACCGGTTTGGTGGTGGGTCAGTGATGGTCAAACCTCCACTTGCTAGCCAAAGGTACCCTGACTGCTGTTAGTTACCGGGATGAAATCCTCAGACCCATTGTCAGACCTTACGCTGGTGCAGTGGGCCCTGGGTTCCTCCTGGTGCAGGACAATGCCTGGCCTCATGTGGCCAGAGTGTGTAGGCAGTTCCTGCATGACGACGGCATTGATTACATTGACTGGCTCTCAAGTTCCCCAGACCTGAATCCAATTGAGCACCTCTGGGACGTTATGTATCAGCGCATCTGACACCGCTAAGTAGCGCCACAGACTGTCCAGGAGCTCACTGATGCCCTGTTCCAGGTCTGGGAGGCGATCCCCCAGGACACCATCCGCCGTCTCCACAGGAACATGCCCAGATGTTGTTGGCACACGCAGGCTTTGCAGGTTCATTATTTACCAAGTTCAATTCTCGAGGAGGCAGACCATTAAATTATCTAAATAATATGACAAATATCGTCCCCAATTATCGCCCTATAAAAACAAGCTGCGATGGACTCAGCCAATCGCCAATAGCCGATATATTCGTCCAATCGTCCAACCCTAGTGGACTCCAAATGGAGAACAGCAATATCTCAAGGGGACCAGCATCAGCAGCAACACAGGGAAGTGATCAGCAGGAGGCTGATGTTGTCTGGTGGTGTGCCTGAATATAAAGAAACAGGTTATTCCCGAAAGTGACTGCTGCTATGCCTAAGTACCTCCCATACACCTTTACGGGGGCTAGATGCATGGGCATGTTTAGGGCCTGGCTGTTGGGCTATAGCCATGGGTATTTATTTACAGCCAAATATTTAATTTTATGAATAATATGAGAACTTCTTTTAAAACATTAATGTAATCAGGAGAATCACATTGAGATTAGAAACCTATTTTTCAACCATGACCTCATACAACCACTCAATCATTTGTCGCAACATAGCTATCCCACCTCCTCCACACAGCTGTCCTGACACATACACACAGTTGCCGAGTGCCAACTTGTGCAAATGAGCATCCTGCCTCATCTAGCAACAAAGAATTAACAAAATTAAAACTGTAATGTCAAAAAATTTGATAAGGCTTCCGCTTTAGCCAAACAGCGAACACATAATCATCTTCAAAATTGAACTTAATTAAACATTTTCCTGTGGTTGCACTTGCTAGCTACCCAGCAGTGTTTAGGCTATGTTAGCTTAATCTAACATTAGGTAACTACTTTAATGATTAATCAAAGCCGGTGTTCTGAAATTCTGGGCCTCCCCCTCAGGATGTGCTACCTTCGCAAACTGCGCAAGCGCATTTACTTGGTAGCACATTCTGAGCAGTAATTTATCCCTGTTAAAACGGGGTTCAGGGCTTTAATGTGTTCAAAAAGTATGCATTTACTTCAAAACACAGAGTAGCATTCTGAGCAGCAATTTCTCCCTGTCAATCATTTGGAGGGGAGGCTCAATTTTTCAGTTGTATTTGTTTTCTATTTTCAGTCGTATTTGATAATATGTGCTACCGGGAAGCCCATTCTGAGGGGAGGCGCAAATTGTCAGAACACTGGCTGGTATGAAAATATGAGTGGTCGTTGTGCTGTGAAGGAAATTGTCGCAGGGTTTGGGGTCATTGAGTATTATTTTGAGGCTTAAAGAGAGAGGAGCTAAAACGGAACGTTTCGGACAGAGGGTGCATAGTGGCAGGGGCGCCGTAAGGGGGGGGAAAGTTAGGACGATTCTAAGGGCCTGAGACTGAGAGGGGGCCCTGAAAAATTATTAGAACATTAGGCAATGATTTTAATATTGCAATGATTTTATATATTTTATTTAAAATGTACTAGCCTAATAAAACGAACGGCAAAAAGTAAACATCGAGAGCTTCCCATATTTACACGAAATGGTTCGGCC
>JAPMUY010006076.1:0-43547 GCA_026901105.3 Galaxias olidus | reverse complement strand
CACCTTACATCATCACCTCAATCGTATAGCACATTATGACCATGATTAATATTCACATTTAAAACAATTTTAGGGCTGCTGGAAAGGTTAGTTGATGGTTATGGCAGGCCTGCTGGTGGTGGCGTGTCAAAATCAATGGCTCAGCTTTGGTGCCAGCCCCGGGCTCTCTGCAAGTCCCCATAGAGCATCTCCATTTATTGTGCTCAAAGAGAGGGGTACAAAAAGGCAATTACAATGTTAATGTGTCGCAGCAGGGGAGGGAACACTTGGACCGAGGCAAACGGCGAACGTCAAAGGTGATGGAGTGAACAGAGTCATTCCGGGTTAACAGCAAACGGCATCTAGGGAGCATTTTTTTCTTCTTCTAAACCTCCCCACTAGATCGGAGGCCTGAGGGCTCACCAGAGCCATGGAATTCTAGCCTACGATCTGAAATATGACTGAATGACGATAGGCTACAAATGGCACAGTTGTACTGGGGGGTTTAGGAGAAAAAAAGGGAAGCAAAAACGTTGGCTTTAAAAAGATAACATCCTCTTCAGCTGGCCTCCTGATCACGCCACTCTTTCAGCTCCAGACCATGGGTGCCAGGGCATTCAGCTGTTCTGTCCCCAGACTTTGGTACTCTCTCATACCTCACACCCGACAGTCTGACACTGTAACAATATTCGAACAGCAAATCAAAGCGTTCCTATTGAAACAAGCATACTCGTTATGATGCCTGACACTGTGTGTATGTCATTGTATATCCCTATAACCCTGCCGTCTTGTGATCCTTGTTGAATACTGCATTTTCAATATTGTACTGTTTTAACTGTATATTATATGTTATGTAAAGTGGCCTTGGGTGTCTAGAAAGGTGCCTCGAAATTAAATGTATTATAATTAGTAGTTATTAGAAACTATAGGCATGGCTTTTTTATAGATGCATAAAAAAGGTATCATAGTGTTTATAAATATATTAGTAAAAATCTGTTTTGTGTACACACCATTTTGCACAAATTACAACACTAACACAAAAAAATGCCTGTATAATAAACCTGGGATTAGGTTTGTGGCCTAAATATGGGACTAAGGCAGCATATCCCTGCATACTTGGCTCCTGCTGGCAGCCAGTAAGCATCCAGGGCTACAATAAGGCACTTTAGCCCACAGCTCTCTTGGGGTCTCATAATAACCCATTAAACAGCCGCATTAGGAATAATGAAAAGGCTCTTAGTCATTTATCAAGGGACAACCTGCATATTCCAGAATGAGAGAGGGGAGGGGTCATGTTTATGGATGGGACAGCGGACGGCAGGATAATACAAAAAAAATCAGCAGATATTAACATTGTTCATAACAGGTTAACAAATATTATTTTTTTGTGATTTTGAAAAATATAGGTTATTTTTTAAGTTAAAATAATTTGCCTTGCGTCTTTCCCTATATTGCGCTCCAAAAGACGAATATTTCGGAATGAAGCCACACTGCCAAGAACTGCAAAGGGGGCTATATGACCAGTCGCTGTCCATGGTGCTGAAATGTAGACCAGGCCTATTCGATATCACGAAAAAAAAACATGAAAAAAATAAATAAAAAGAAACTCACTCCGAGCTCTGGTTTGCAAAGCAATCTGCTCAGAAGCAGCTAATCAAAGTGATAATGTGGTCCAGGCCTATACCTGTGATTGTGATGCTAATGTTAATGGATTCTGAGAGGGAAAGAGGGCTAATTTCCCTGAACCATGGTCCCTCTGGGACACCGACTGTCTTTTCAGTTTCCCTTATTAATTGAGCAGTGTTGAGTGTTATTTTCTGCCTCGCTGGGTGGCAGGGGAGGTCACAGTAGCCAGGCAACCATGGGTTAAATGGCAGATGATGAGGTGAGTCAAAGCTGTGATGGACTGCTGGAAATGATTGTGGCATATGCAGCTGGGGACTACCGTGGTCGAGCAAAACGATTCTACACTATCAGAAATTCTGCCAAGAAACCCCAAACAGTAACGATAAATGCTTAGCCGAAATTGGTTCATTTCACAATAATTCGCCAACTGGTAATCTCAACAACAAAAAAATCTTGGATTCTTTAACATCGAGGCCCTGTAAAATATGGCGTGCACTGTGCTTCAAGGTAAGAACAAATGCAAGCACCTAGGAGTGACCTCTACATGTTGTCCTAGCCCATCACGGCCATATTCGAGTCAGTGTTCCCAGGATTTTACCCCCCCCCCCCCCCCCCCCCCACCTACCTAAAAAAGACGTTGCCTTAAGGAGACACACTGTCTCAGTTCTCTGAAATTATTTATTACTGATTGACAACTGAATAAACCAAATAAACCAATAATAATTGGTTTCATTTTAAATATAATCTCTTTTTTTAATCTTTTAAATTAAATCTTCTTTTTTTTTTTTTTGTATTGAAGCTGTTTGAGATGAAGGGTAAGGATATTGTTCATTGGAAAAATGTAGAACATTTTGTAACATAATTTATTGTTCGAAAAGGGGGATGACACGGAATCTTGTGACGAGGAATCTTGTGCCAGCTCACCCAAGTGTGTAATGGGAAAAAAGACTGAGCAGCCTGCGAGAGCCGGGGGTAAAACGAACGAACGGGGGGAGGGAGGAGAGGGAGGGAAAGGTGGGGAGAGGGCAAGGAATGGATTTGAGCAGACAGCGAAATCACAATGGAGGTTTTGATTCGACTTTCATGCACTCTCAAAAAATATATATACACCGTTCTCGTGATCATCTCTCAGTGCCTTTGTTAGACGGCTACTTCAAATACAAAGGAGCACAAACTAGATACAGATAAGTGTTTGATTGGCTTTAAGTGATAGCTATTTGGTTCATAATTGTCAGGGGAGAAAGCACCTGATCCCTCGTTGGCCTGATAAACTGTTAACAAAGTAAAAAAAAATCGAGTTTCGCAAGTGCTAAACGTAGGCCTACACGCTTTTAAATTCTCACCAGCTATGTCAAAAATAAGACTTATTTGCTTAAAATACGGCTGGTTGCTGGTTGCATGTATGGAAAAACATAGGCAGACAATGAATATATAGTAAGTAGTCCTATATTACACAAATTTATGATGAATAAATAAATAAATACATATTTATAATAACTGACGATCTCTTGCAGATGATATCAGCAACCCCCCACATCTTCCACCGATGTCTTCAACCACGGTTTGGTTTATTGTGCGTGTGTGTGAGTGAGTGCGTGTTTGTATGTAGTGTGTGTGTGTGTAGTGTGTGTCTGTGTGCGGGTGGGGGGGGGGGCAAGTGTTTGTGTGTGTTTGGTCAGGAGTGCGTTAGGAATTTAGGCTAAATTTAGGTATGATGTTGTGGCTCATACAATATACTAATACACCTAAATTGGCTTATATAGCCTTTACTGTGTGTGTGTGTGTATGTATGTGTGTGTGTATATATATATATATATATATATATATATATGGCTTACCTAAGTAATGAGTGGAATGTTTGCAAAACAAATTGTTCTCATTGTGTCGCCGTGCCTTATCTGTAAAGGCAAGTCAAAATCGGCCTCGTATTCAGGCCTGTAACCCCTCGCTTCTGGTCTCGCTGATGTTCTTTTCATCTCGTGGGACATTAAATCAGACAGTCGTAAGTACAGATCAGAGGAGGTCTGGAGGCTGCAGATAACGCGGGTTGCCATTAACCCTTTCATTCACTCTGGGAATTGCAACCCTATACAGCGTTTTCGTTTTTGCAGGGAAAAAAAATTAAAAACACCAGCAGGGTTTTATTCCTGTAGGCTGTGGATCATTTATTTTACAAACCAATGTTCATTCATTTGTATGGGTGGAAAAAGTAAATAAATTTCTACCCCGTTCCATAGTTGTCTGTAACATAGGCCTTGAAATTGTTCTCCCACCCTTTTTCTTCATTTTATTTTCCTTTTATACTCTTGTTCTAGTTTTGCCAGTGGTGCTGCATTATAATCATTAATATGCAAAACAATAGATTGAATAGATATTTTTTTATTCCATCCGGATTACAGATGAAAAATTGTTTCGTTATTTAAAAAAAAAAAAAAAGATAATAGGCGATTGTTTGATCAAGAACCCCCGACTGTCACGATGTTATCATTTGTGTGACTGACTCATAAGATTTCTTTGCCCGAGGAAAGGTTTGGAATGGCGCACGCAAACAAGCAGTGACGAGACAGAGAAAATAAATGAAACAAGGAGAAATAGAATTGTTAAATGTTAACATTGAAGTAATTTTGATGTCAAGAGCGTCATGTTGAAGAAAGATAACAGAGAATATTTTTGTTGTTTATTTATCGGTATTTTTCAATAATTCCCAGACTGTTGGCAATACTATGCCCCATGGGGAAAAGTACAAATTTAGTTTCCCGCACATTTTTTTAAAACACATTTAGCCCGTAGTATAAACCTTCCTATCTAAACAATATTCAACATAACCGTTGTCAAAACGATTACCTAAAAATATCTACAAAACTATTTTAAGGTAATGCTCGACAAACTAGCATTATGAAATCAGTTAAATTAATGTCTGCTAGACAATCTGTCAAAAAAAAAAAAAAAGGCTGCGTGGGTAATTTGGGGTTTTCAATGATTTGTAAAGCCAGCCTGTGAGTAGGCTGAATTAAGATTAGCCTGTGAACGGTAATATGTTTACATTTGAATCCCAAACGATTAAACAATTTATTTATTGCAGCCTATTTAATTAAATTAGAATAAAAATGTACGCTTTTCGATTGGCCGTTTGGAATTGGGTTCCATCTTACCATCGACACGCCTGAGAAGACGCGAAATACTACTTTTCCTTAAGAACAAACGAAAAACAATAATTCGATCCATAGGCTTTAAGTCCAGCATTTCAAATTGGCAACGAAAGCTGCACATCCTCTTTTAGCTCAAATACAAAAAAGACATGGTTCACACAACCAAAGATAGCAAAAGTCTAGTCTCAAGTTATATAACCTAGTCCAAAGAGGTGATGGGGTTTTCTTCCATTTCGGCCCCCTTATATACACGTAAAGTTATCCAAGACTCGAGGCCCCCATAATGTCATTGGACGTTAGAATGAAGTAGTGTAGATAATGGAATGGGGAGGGGGAAAGGGTACTGCAAGCACCTCCCCCAGAAATGCAGCAAATCTCTCTCGTTTTCTTCTGGTGGGGTGGCCGCGCGCACTGGGGGCCAGAGACGTGCTTTGCAAAGCAGAGTCCTTGCATTGGCAGGCTGATGATGACACGTGCCTCTTCCTTGCCACCCCCAGGCTCCAGCGTACCGCATTGGCATCACAAACGGCAAAGGAAAACCAACTGTGGTAGCCCTGCCGGCGCCGAATAACACATAAAAAGCGACATAATATCGAAAAACTGCGACTCGCCATTTGCGTAAAGCGTGCACAGCACTTTGTGGCGAAATTACGCATTGGATCGGACCGATTCGTTCACCAATAACGAGAGCGCAGACAAAATGCAAAGACTCAGTGCCGACGTCTGAAGGTGACATGAACCTGGGCATAATCAAGAGAAGCAGGCGTACCGTGAATAAGAAGTGGAGATAGCAACAGAAAATCGTCGGGACCTTTTCGGAAACACGTTTTCATAATCTATGTGAAGAACCAAGAGTTGGTATCAAACCGTATTACAAATTTGATTGGAATATAACGTTTAAGCTACAAAAAGGGTAAAGTAAAAAGAGAAAATGGCAACATTAATTAGAAGCAAGATTTCTAACAAACTGTCCAATGCGGCCACCTCCGTATCCAACAAGTCCCAGGCTAAGGTGAGCGGTATGTTTGCCAGGATGGGCTTCCAGGCCGCCACAGACGAGGAGGGTCTGGGCTTTGCAGCATGCGATGATTTGGATTATGATCACAGGCAAGGTATGCAAATGGACATTCTTGCAACCGACGAAATGGGTGGCGAAGGGAGTGGAGAGATAGGAGGCGAAGGGTTTGAAGGGGACAGCCATTACCAAAGAGATGGCACCGGTCCCCCGCCCTCAGGCTCAAAAGCTAGTGGATTAGGTGAAGAGGAAGAAAAATCACCAAAAATCACCGCGTGGGAGGCGGGTTGGAACGTCACAAATGCTATCCAGGTAAAAAGAAGTGCACCAAATGTCTTCAATAGTTTGTTTAAAAAAAAAAAACAGGAAAGATTATAACTCTCATCACCTTTAAAAAAAATATCACTACCGTTGCGCAGTAAAATATTGAAAGTATCGAAAGGAAAAGACGGACTCGTGCCATATGATGTTAATACATGGCTCATTTAATTAAAATGTAATTAACATAAATAGATGTCTATTCGACAAATGTATCTGGTTTTAAATTAAATACCTAAGAAAATGGTAGAGCATTCGCAGGGAAAAACCGCATAAGACAATTATGACAAGGTGGCAGGTGACAATTACGCATGGCTTTTTGGCTGTGGCTATGGAATGGAATCCATCACACCACATTATTTCAAGGGAATTTAGAGAATTCATTCGAACTGATCTAATAGATTCTAATGAAGAGAATGCCGACTTAATCTTATAGTCAATAAACTAATGTGTATTTTATGTATAGAGCAAATTGCACGGTTAGAGTAATTGGATAAAACGTATGATGCAGGTAAGGCGTGCCAGTTATAATTTCCTGGCAGTTTGTGTGACAAAAAACAAGAGTTGTCCCTGCTATATTAGAGCTGGAGGTTCATGAGATCATGAAGCCCGCCCGTTACGTCATATAGTGTCTCCTTCATCCCTTGATGACGACCAAATCCGGGGTGGATGTGCATAAAGCGAAGTAGAATGTCCAGGACACTGTGCTAACTCATTTTTAGGTTAAGAAACATTTATGCATGCACAAATGTAATATTAGTATCTTGCGAACAATAATGAATACTGGAGCATGGCCTTTCCCATTTTTAGAAATATTAGGCCATATACCAAAGACCCTAATTCCATAACCCAACTGTTTTTATGTATGTTTGTTTGCAGGGAATGTTCGTCCTTGGGTTACCTTACGCCATTCTTCACGGGGGATACCTCGGACTGTTTCTCATTATATTCGCCGCTGTGGTTTGTTGTTACACGGGGAAAATCCTCATAGCCTGCCTGTATGAGGAGAATGAAGACGGGCAATTAGTTCGCGTGAGAGACTCATATGTGGACATTGCCAACGCTTGTTGTGCGCCCAGATTTCCATCATTAGGTGGGCATATCGTGAATGTAGCCCAAATCATAGAGCTAGTGATGACCTGTATCTTGTATGTTGTTGTTAGCGGTAACCTTATGTACAACAGTTTCCCAAACATGCCAATTTCACAGAAGTCATGGGCCATCATTGCCACCATCGCTCTCCTCCCTTGCGCTTTCCTGAAGAACCTGAAATCCGTATCCAAATTCAGCTTGCTCTGCACAATGGCTCACTTCGTTATCAATATCCTGGTGATAGCCTACTGCCTATCGAGAGCAAGAGATTGGGCTTGGGACAAGGTTAAGTTTTACATCGATGTCAAGAAGTTTCCAATTTCTATTGGTATTATTGTGTTCAGTTACACCTCTCAAATATTCCTGCCCTCTCTCGAAGGAAACATGCAGAAACCTAGTGAATTCCACTGCATGATGAACTGGACACATATTGCTGCTTGCATCCTCAAGGGCCTGTTCGCCCTCGTGGCCTATTTGACCTGGGCAGATGCAACGAAGGAGGTAATCACTGATAACCTACCCTCAACAATCCGAGCCGTCGTGAATCTTTTCTTAGTGTCCAAAGCCTTGTTGTCATATCCGTTGCCATTTTTTGCTGCCGTTGAAGTTTTGGAGAAATCGTTTTTCTCGGAAGACGGAGGGCGAATGAGCTTCCCAAGTTGCTATGGTGGTGATGGACGTCTAAAATCGTGGGGCCTATCTCTGCGATGTGCCCTTGTAGTGTTCACTCTGCTTATGGCAATTTATGTACCACATTTCGCCCTTCTTATGGGTCTCACTGGCAGCCTGACAGGTGCAGGGTTGTGCTTTTTGCTTCCTAGTCTCTTCCACCTGAGGCTACTATGGCGAAAGCTGTTGTGGCACCATGTTTTCTTTGATGTTGCCATCTTTGTAATAGGAGGTATTTGCAGCATATCCGGTTTCATACACTCAATGGAGGGACTCATAGAGGCTTACAAGTACAACTTACATGATTAGAAGTCAGTCCCAGCAGGGAGAAAAAAATGTTACTGCACACCCCCGTATAGTGAATAAACTCAATTTCCCAAAATGAGTGCAGCCTATAGGCACAGTCCCTGCTTAATTCATTCGTAAAATGAGCGACCAGAACACACGCACACGGTTGCGCGTTACTACACTCTTGCATTGCTTTACACATACACACAAGCGCGTGCACCCACACACAAACACACATACACAAACACTCTCATTATGTTCAGGTTGTGAGTGACAGCGCGAGAGAAAGGATGAAATGAAAAGCATTGTTCACAAAATGGACACTTACACGTTGTATTTAAATATATGATAACAAAATTCGTATCCATATTTTTCAGTGGAGTCAAGGTTTACAATATCGACCTTAAAGCAAAATTGCAAAATTGGCAATTTATCTTATCATCCTTCTTGTGGTTTCCCCACATGAGAGTCACTTCGTTTAACGTTCAAGTTTGTGATTATGGACAACAATTCGATGGCATAATGTGATTATATCGTTAATGAGATTAGTTAATATGGTGCCACTTTCTTCTTCTCGATGATTGGCAATATCCCAATAGGCAGAATGTGGTGCCTAGCACAACAAAGCCTGTGGACTATCATGATGGCAAATAACACGATGGCAATAACCAGCATAAACAAAATAGGTTAGATACTGATTATAGGGCAATTGTCGTGATGGTCAAAACATTTATTTATGTCTATATAAAGACAACACATTTGGAATTTCCCCTTGCAGGTTGAATTTTGGAAATGCATACAGCACGGTGGTAGACAACAGCTAAACTATGCATTGAATGTATGATATTCAGACACGTTAACAGTGCATCTTGTTTCACAACCTCAAAACCAAATTTGATTTAAAAACAATTTGAAGAAAAACTCAAAAGAAAAAAAGCTAATGGGTTTAAATGTCTAAAAGTGTAAAATAATGTATTACTGAAATTGGCCAAAATTTTATTTGATTATGCTTTGTAACACATATTTTTTTTTGTTTTCCTTTTATAATTGATTCCTATGAGATACATTGAATTGTTCGAAATTCAGATGTCTGAATCATAAAAAACATGAAGAGATCATTAAAGAAGAAATTGAGCATTACGACATTTTTCATTCTGTGCAATCCAATGGGTCCTGTGGAAATGTTCTAAAAACCGTATGTGTAGTGTTATTGTGGTTTCAAAAAGATGGAATGTATATCTCTAAAAACGTTATCATATATCGTGAAAATGAATATTAAATAATAAAGAAATAAGTGAAATTATATTGTAAATGGTGTGGTTTTATGTGATCATAACGAAAACGTTTCCGTTCCTTAGAAATGGAACACACAGAGCATCAAACAGGCCTATCTTTTTTTTTTTTTTGGTGGGGGGGGGGGGGGGGGGGGGGGGGGGGTCGACAAGCAAGCCTATATTATTTGAAATCAACTAAAAAGGCCAGATAAAGGATGGGAAGGGGGAAGGTATCTTTTCAGGACCAATACTTACTATCTTCATAGAACATTACTACAAAGAGAATTTAGGCCGGTGCAATTGTACTATCGCCAAACAATATCCCTGACAGACCAGCTTGATGTTTGCATGATAAATAATGTTTTTTGTGCTTTTATTAGCATAAAAAGTTTCTAATTTAGTAATGAAATTGGCCGAATATCTAAATCAGCCTTGGCCTTAGATGGCTGCAAGTCTAAGATATATGCCCAAATTAAACAGATGTCAAAGCTTGATACCCCTCTGCTGAACAGATTTTTCGCTGCAGGCGAAGTACAGGATCCTCACCTGTTCAAAGCGGAATTTCTTAACATCTGGACAAATAATATACGCTATTCTGCACATGCACTAGCCTACGCATTTCTTCTGCAAAATCTTGTAGAATACTACGAGAAATTGCCTCTTCTTGGGCATAATACAGGGATATATATCTCGATTCCTTTACTTTAGGTTTGAATAATGGGACTAGTTCGAAACAATACAAGTATTTTTTCTGGTCTTTATAATGCACAAAAAGCACATTTAAAACGGGTTAATTTAAATGATGGTGTCGTTTCTCCCTCCACCACAAAGTAATGGTAAATTATCTCATAACAAAAAAAAAAGCCTTTGTGAAAAAGGATGGGCATGTAAATACAACGCAAGATAACTAATTTGGGCCGATACCTTAACAGAGCATCCGCCTATGAATACGAGAAATTTAAATATATTTTCCCTTGAATAGGTCCACCTATTTTTTCATTAAAAACATCCATCCACGCTTGGTTAACGTATTTATTCCATTCAGCCATAAAAACGCAAATATGAAACAACTCTTCCTGCAAGGTTCTTTTTCGTTAAGTGGTGCTATTCTTGATACATTATTATGACTTGGGAGACACCTTGCGGACATATAGGAATACAACATCCTTGGTCGACGTGAACAGAGAAAATGCATAACAGCCATGCATGCATTGCCAACCGACCAAAGATGGAAATGTATCCAATTTTTTAAATTACATTGTTTTCTAAATGGAACAAAGAATTGTTCTCGGAAAACATACTATGGAGAAATATACTGTGGCCCTGAGAGTCCAAACACACTGCAACTTAAAAAAACACATGCAAACAGACAAAAAACACAGGCAATTTAAGAAAACATCTACATCAATTTGACAACACATGCACAGCATTTAGAAAACGCCTGCAAATTCAAACACAACACATTACAGAAACACACTGCAGGAACAGAAACTGTGTTGTCTGTATTTGCAGCGCATTTCTGTAATGTGTTGTTTTTGTATTTGCATTAGTGTTGCTGCACATTTTCTAAATGCTGTGCATGTTGTCAAATTGACTAGAGATTTTCTTAGTTTGCTTGTGTTTTGTCTATTTGCATGTGTTTTCTAAAGTTGCAGTGCGTTTGGCCTCTCAGGGTCAACGTGGAACTACATTCTAAGCATTATATTCCAAATAGTCACAATATCGAATGTAAAAATTCACGTGGTATTAACATTTAAGATACCATTTATTAGCTAATTCAAGTACTGGTCTTTTTAAAACCATATAGTTCTCATAATTACAAAACTGTAAAATATTTACAGAGACATATGCCATTGAAATTGACCAAAAACATTCAGAAGGTTGAAAGACAATGGCACAAGATGCCAGGGGAAATAGACAACCATACTAAAAATAAGACAGACAACACATCGTGCACAGTGGTAGAAGTTGATCAAGAGTTAGCTGAAAATTTAAAGGTGCAGCTAATTTGCAACCCGAAGTAACACAGGACTGGCAAAAATAAATTTCAATGCATTACGAATACTTTCAGGTTAACCTGGGTTGGCAAAACAAGTGCACCCATTTACTAGCAATGTTGCCCGGTGGTGATCTTGCGGCACATTAGCTGGGCTCAGTGGCAGACAGGGTAGTGGGCTTTTTGGTGGAGTTCTGCACTACCCATGGATGAGTAAGGACACCCTGAATAGGAAGTCTGTGCATTGGGTTGTGTTTCAGGAGTCGGTTAATTAAATCTCTGCTGCCATCGCTGACGTGGGGAGGGTAACTGAACTCCACCTACAAAGACATAAAAACTATTTTCAACTTACAAAAGCAAAGAAAGTAAACAGCATTTTAATAAATAGCACGCACTGTAAATCAGAATAATCATTACTCTGGTACAATGGCCAAGCCTGTATTAGCTTAAGTTCCAAAAGTGTGTCGTCTTTACCCGGGATATTTTGCGGTAAGTCTCCTCGTGGCTTTTGGTTTCGAAAGGAGGTCTGCCGACCAGAAATTCATAGCACAGTACTCCCAGACTCCACAGGTCAACCTTCTCGTCGTGGGTTTTTCCCTCAATCATCTCAGGAGGAAGGTAGTCCAGCGTTCCGCACAGGGTCGACCTCCTGAATGATTGAGACAACAAAAAAGTATAACTAAATACAATGAGCACAGCAGCATTTAAGACAACCACAATGCATTTGTGGGCAGCAAAGGAAGGCTACGGTGAGGCTTAGGTAGTGGTTACCGCCTCTACTCCTGAGCGGCCCAGAGCCCAACTGGCCAGTCAGTCACAATCTCACTAGTTAGCACAACCGTCTAAAGTCCACATAAAGTTAACTGCCTTTGACAGACAAGAGGCATAGTATGCTAATCCCCTGGAGGACTGACTGCAGTGAAGTTTTGTGAAGAATGGGTATTGGATAGCGAAGAATTTGTATTATTTGTATATTGGAAGCGTTGCCTTTTGTTTAAGCTTCGTAGTTTTATTTATTTATTTTATTTTCATTACCTGCCTTCTAAACAGGGCACCGCAGCAAAACCAACTTTGTCTCAGCAAGTGAACTGTGTATAAATAATGACAACCAGAAGCAAGTTTCTGGGGGAACGCAATGCACCTCTCAAATATGAAAAATACTTTTGTTCCAAAAGTGCCATAGTACAATGATCTATTTCTTTGAAACGATAGTCTATTTACATGTGTGTGAATACATACCTGGAGGAAGGTGTGTGCACAGACCAACCAAAGTCTGCGATTTTCAGCTCCCCATTAGCGCCCAGAAGCAGATTCTCCGGCTTGATGTCTCTGTGGATCACCTTCTTAGAGTGGCAGTAGTTCAGAGCATCAGCCAGCTCCATGATGTACTGGTAATGGAAAACCAAACGTCAGGAAGCATAACAGACAATAAAAAACCTCGGCCTTTGCATTCCTTTTTATCAATATAGCTTTGCAAAAGCCAAGCTATGTCACCAATACTGACAGTGAGGTGAACTTCAGAAAACTTTAGTGCATGATGACAAGTCCTATTGGTTCTGGATAATTTTAGTATAATGAAATTGTAAGTGAGAGGGTACAAACACGACAGAAAGAGAACGTACGAGGTGAGGATCTTATAGAAATGCACTTAGACATCACCAGGTGACTCACAGTAGCGCTCCTTTCATCGTTGAATTTACCACAGCGCTGCAGTTCCCCGTACAGCTCACCCTTGGGTGCAAACTCCAGGATGAGGTACACACGAGACGGGTCATGGAAGTAACCATAGAGACGAAGGATGTTGGGGTGCCTAGGACACAAAATCAAAACTAAAGTAAACTATCCGTCACAATCAAGAAAGTAAACCGATTAAACCAACACAAAACATCCTGCATGGTTTGTGGGAAGGGGCAGTCTCCAACAGTCAGGAAACTAAACCTCTTTTACTAAAATCAAGAATTCGATTCATGATGAATAAAGAAAGATTCCGTCCATCCACAAAACATTTAGGTGGGCAGACACGAGCTGTAATTAGGAGATTACACAAGGTAAGTACCTGAGGTGGGACTGGATCTCTACTTCCCTCCTCAGTTGGTGCTCCACCCCAGCCTTTTCCAGCTGTTTCTTGAAAAGGACCTTGAGGGCCAGGATGAACATGGTTTGACGCTCCCTGGCTAAATACACATTGCCAAATTTACCCTTTCCTAGGGGACGGCCGATGTCAAAGTTCTCCAAACTCCACCGCTTCCTAAAGGAGAAACAATAAAAATGTGTGATTGTAATTTTTTTTGACCAGCAGTATTAAATCTAAATGTTTATTTCCTCTTTTTATAACACATACTTTGATCCAGATGCAGTGGCCAATTCAGTCTTTGCAGGTTTGCCTAAATTAAAAAAATGTAATACTCAAAATAGATTCAAACAAAGCGCCAAAGGTCATGTTTGTCTTACCAGTTATTTATTTTAAATGAATGTGTGCACTAAAATTCTTACTTTGTGGCTTCTCCTGCTGAGTTGCATCACTGGTTGCTTTCATCAACACTAGGTTTGGATTTGAAGAACCCTTGGGACCTTCTGTCTTAGGCTGACTCTTCGGCATGGGGGCAGGGGGGTTCACATTCTGAGTGCTTGTGTGTGAAGTTTTGATGATGGCAGAACTATGAGAAACTGGCTTCTGTTGGCTTAAAGGTCTCTGTACTCGCTGAGGCCCATTCGACACACCCAGGACACGTGTAGGCTGAGTGGGAGTCACAACTGGTTTATAAGAGGTTTGAGACACGGGTATCCGCTTTGGTCCAGAATCGTTAGCCTACAACAATAGCAGAGTAAATTTTTTAATAATAGTTATGACATGTTCCAGTACAACTCTTACTTTGTTACTGAACAACTGTTCGTAACGTCAAGTAGTTAACATGAAACGGTTACCTTTAGGTCAAGCTTTTGAGGATTGTTCTCTTTAGGCAGCCTGATTCTGGCAGCATCCATGTTCTGAAGGAGAGAATCAAGAAAAAAAATGGCACAGATAATTGACTCGACTGTTAACAAAAAAATGTGGCTGGCTATATAAGAAGGTAAGACGATGGCAAAATGTTAGTGCCAAATGTACAAAGCAAGGTTAAGGAGTTAACATTGTCATAATTAAAAGAACACTGAGCCATGCTTTTAAGTAATGAATGATAGCATTAGTTTGCATAGCTATCATTATAAGCATTTTTGATATGTTGATATATTTTTGTGTTCGATTAACGTTAGCATTAACTGGTGTTTTCTTGGTAAACTAGCTACTTAAATATGATCAACCTCAGCGAATGATAAGGACAACATTACTCACCAAAAACTTAACTAGCGTTATGGTAGATTGCACAATAGCACCAAGATGCACTCAAAACTCCGTTGAAATAATAAAAATCGTCATCGACTAGACTACGGTCCGAAATTTCAAGACAGAACCTGCTAACTAACGTTCAGCAACGTCACTGAAAGCTAATGTTAGCTAGCTCGAAGTTAAATTTCTGACCACACAACGCAACGATACCTAGCTAACACAGCAATCTAATCCGCAAACTACAGTTCACGAGATTAGATTAACAATGTGCTCGATTTTACCTCTCCTAGATTTTTACCTAGATTACATTAGATACCTAAAATATTTTGTATATATATATATATATTTGTACCCTGACTTTGGCTTTGAGCATACCGCGGAATCGTTGTCTTCGAGAAGGTAAAACGCTATTCAAGAGTACTTCCTGCAGACACAATTTGTATAATTTCAAACGTCCCTGTTTTAAATACCTTTAAATATACTGGGATCCATGATTGGTTAGTTATGTACTGTCTCCCATCCACTATTGGCTGAACCGTAAATCTCACTGACGTCATGTAAAAATAATTTTTACTCCTAAACAGCAGGTGGCGGGAGTGCGTAAATCAAGGCAATAGTATCAGGAACTTGCCAGTAGCCTTTTTAGGCGGCAGCTACAAAAGGAAACGAACGCCATCACGTTCTCATTGACATCATGGAGAAGGAGATGTTTTCTAAACTGGCTTCCAAAATGGGTATAACCTCAGCAAGAGTTACACAAAAGGCAGAAGAGTATTTACGTCTGTCCCAGGTAAAGTGCACGGGACTCGGGAATACAACAGCAACAAGCAAAGCAGTGATCTGCCTCGAGCTAGCAGCAACATCCATGAGGTTGCCTATTGATAAAGAATATGTCATTAAGTTATCTGGTCTGAACAAGAAGGTGTACCGTAGCAACTTTAAAGCCATGGAGTGTTTGTTAGGTCTGGAATCTCATCTTGGCATCCGAGATCTGGCTGTTCAGTATGGTTGTGTGGACGCTGTGAAAGTTGCCTCCCAAATCATTGGAAGATACGAGGCTTCCCTACCCCCGGCCCAGCAACAAGATTTGGATTTGTCCAAGCCTCTTTTCGTTACAGCGGCTCTATACTCTGCCTGCAAGTGTCTTAAAATCAAACTGGATATAAGAAAGCTTGCGTCTTCTTCTGGCGTAAAGAAAAGCATATTTGACAGACTGTGCACCCAAATGCAGATTCTGGGACAGGACATATGCAAAGAAGTTCCACTTAAAGAATCTATAAAAGCACCACATAAGAGAACCAAAACACTGATGGAAAGCATTGATCAGGCAGGTGAAGAAGAAGAAGGGCAACCCACATCGCAAAAGCAACGACTGGAGAACTCGGAGGAGCAGGATTCGGCGCAGGACTATGAGGAGTGGAAAAAATATATATTAGAGAAGGCACTCCAATCAAATAAAACGGATGCATGCTGATACCTCAGGAGATTTTCTTTTGGGTCCTAATTTTATTTGTGTTATAAAACAAACAGACGGCTGTCCTCAGGATTAAATACAATAGATCAGCATGAATGCATACTTTTATAGTATACAGTTTTTAAATTACATTTCGTATGCTTTGTAAATTAAAAAGATATATTCTGTTTTTCCATACACCTGCACTTGCATCTGTGTTTTTTGTTCGTGTTTAAAAATTGCTTTACTTTTGATTTTCACGTTAAATTATTTAAATGTAGTTATGAGTTGATTTGAAGTAAGTCTTGTTTATATGTGTTGTATAGTGGGGTAGTTGTAATTCTTTAGCTCACATGGCTTTGAAAATTATGAATTTCTAACAATGTTTACAACGTTTGTCACCAATTTCCTTTACAGTAAGGGAGGGAATTTTAGTATGCAGAGAACTTTAAACATTTTCTTTTAATGAAATTTATATGCAAAATGTTCTGTCAGTGAGATTTTAACTGTACACCACTTAGTATTAATGCAAGAATATCCGAGCAACTCACTCTAGTTCACTAAACAGAAATTTGGTTTCCTCTCTGTCACACATTCTTAAGACTTTGTCTTGTTAATGTTAAAGGCTTCAGGGCATATGGGAAAATGTATTGGTTTGCACTCTCCCTGAGTTAATATCCTGCAAAAAAAGGGAAAGCAAACACAGGATAGTTTTTATGACTTTATTGTTGTTCAATCCATTCCCACAAAGGAACCCAACAAAGATTCTCTCAACTCGGAACTTGAGAATAGCAGCATTTTATCTTAGTTCCTTCACTTCTTTCTTAACCTGATCCGGTTCTGATACATTTTGTATTTTGCAATTACAAGGATATCTTTCTCTTGGGTCCTATAGAAAGGGACATGTCTCTTAACTTACATGTAATTACACATCCCAAAACCGAGTTCACAGGTTAAGTATAAAGACATTTGGCCATTTATTTCTTGGTGCAACTTTGCAGAAGCAGACAATCCAAACTGGACCTGGTATTTGGAATGCATACATTTCTGTAGCTGTATAGCATGGAAATCTGTCTTTCTGTCACAAACCATCTCGAGAGACAACTATTTTGGCAGTTGTTAATGAGGTATATCTGCCCAACATAAAATCCTATTGTCACATCAAAAGCACTTGACAAGACAGCACAATGTTATCTTGTGAATAAAATATAATATTTACTACCATGAAAATAAATAAATAAATATCTACTTGTCAGACATAGCAGGGGATCTTCTAGAATATGCTGTTGCGAAGCAGAACGACACTTTTACCCCCAACACAAACGTGTAATGTATTTAAACAAACATGACATTCTCTTGTAAATCTACAAATCACTTCCTTTGTGGTAAGGATGCATTATTGTTTTTGCCCTGGCGTTAAAACGGCCTTTTAAAGTACAGACTGCCTAGGTGTTATTGTATGACATAGGCACCTGTATCAAATGTTTTAGATTGTAAAAATGAATGCAACAACATCTTATCATATTAGTCACCATCGTCCAAAGTCGCATACCGACCTCTAATTCTTAAATGTCACTCAATACGTTACAGTTCCAGGCAACAGTAAGCATATTTAAACAAAGTCACCCTCATACCAGTTTCAGTGTAGGAAAACTCTCAAAATAGGGTGTGACTGCACCTGATCTTTCATAATTCACAAGGGAAAACAAGCAGTTCCATGTATTTATAATCAGGTTTTATATTTATAATGGTTGACTAAAAAGTAATTGAAAATCAACATAATTCACAATGCATTTGAGATGGTCCCCTAAGTTACTTGTCCCCTGAATACATGTACAGTGTACCTTGATCCCCTGGTGTCTGTTAAATAACAATAATTGTGATCTCAGAAATAATAAATACAGTATTTGTTTTAGGCAATGAGAGATGTTGAGGTTGTTCATATTTGGCATGCTTGATAAGGTTGCTTACAAAACCAAGCTGGAGGCTTGGTGTTGACAATATTCATAAAGTTTTGAGCTTGTTGTTGCTCTAACTTGTTAAACTTGTTTCTGTCATGTATTGCACCAGACCATGCCTTGGCATTGCTTTCAACACAACATTTCAGATGGTTGGGTACAGAACACACCTGGGCACACCCAACACTTCATGTTTATATCCTACATTATCTTTTATCATATCACCTTGCTATGAGCCCACAGGGCTAATGTAAGAGTAAAGGGTATTTTTCAATTGGAAAGTCTTGTGCAAGACATAATCACTGCTACTGGTACAGTATATGCACTTCTAAGTGAGTGGTCTTACACTTGCTTATATAAATACACTTTGGCACTTTCTATTTTATCCACTAGATGCGCCACTACTTCTCTGAGAAGTTTAGGTCGGCTTACAGGTGTAATATTTTACCACAATGTAACCTCTCACTATAGTTCTCTCCATGCCATTCACCTAGCAGCCCCCTCCTAAATATAGGTATCAGAATTCCTCTATGTTGCAGTCTGCTGAGTGATATCTAATATAGATAGTAGTAATTCAAAGATGAAATAAACAAAACGCACCCTTTTAGAAATATATGAATAGGAAGCATCGAGGCAACACAAAGGGACGCTGGTTTTGCTGGCACAGTAGAAGAGGGACACAAAGAGCAGGTGGTGTCATTCCTCGGTGACAGCTGCTGCCATGGGCGTACGCATGGTCACTCGAGCTGTGGCTGCCAGCTCTTCGATCTCTGTGTTGAGTCGCCTGATCACCCACTCCATCGCTTCACGACCCTGATAGAAACATTCACAGATATTTATCTTAAACAGAATTGTCTTTAATTAAACAGAAACACAGTCAAATAACTGTAGAATAGCTGAGGAAAAACAAAATGGAATATTATGTATGTCTATTTTTTTAATTAAATGATGCAATTTGTTCTGGCTTTAAAAGCAGCAACATAGTTTAAAGTCGACGGATTTTAATCTAGTCTTATTCTTTTTAAAGAGTCATTATAGTAGATTTTTACCTTTCCAGCGTTAGTGGAGATGGTGTTGGCCATGACGCCTTCCAGATAACTGCTCAGACTGACTCCTCTTACAGTGATAATGGCCTCCTGAGTCAGTACTGTTCTGCTGAGGTTGAAAGGTTAGGCATTAGAAACGTGAAGGAAATGTTCGCCGTATAAAATAAATAAACTTTCTATTATCCCATCTTCTTTATTTCTTCAGTAATAAAATAAAAAAAATTGGGGTGTTTCTGACAGACAATACTACTACAAAATGTGCATTTCAAACACTACAAAAGGCTATTCATTTCCTTAATACATGGCATAGCTATTCCAAGGCCTCTCACGTAAGACATTGCTAGTCAGCTCATATAACTGCTAAAAGTACAGGAAGGACTTTACCAAATAATAAGGCAAAGAGGTGTAAACAGATCTATTTGGAGATGCTTACTTTTCAGGGTCTTCAGGATGTGGTTTGTATGTGAGCCTCTCGTCCACTGAGACCATATTTGTGCATGTGATCTGTGGGAACAATCAGAAAAACCACATAAGGAATGTAAGCCAAACCACTAAACAATCAAGTAGGGCCTCACTCCATAAATTACTTCAAGACTACTGAGGAGTGTTTGTGGTGTTGGTGGTTGTCATATTTAGTATTCACTTCAGTGTTTTATACTAAACTCTTCTTCTGTAGGAGTGAGATATAATTCTCTACAATGTAATGTACTGTATACATACACTGTGCCATTAGGAAATCACTCTCCAGTTACGCAAGCACTCACATTTGAAGACTGAAGTTCAAAGGTCTTCTCCTTGGGGTCTATGACAGAGTGCTCCTGAATATAAGTGCATGTCCGCGTGTTGCCAATGATCTGTAATAGGGAAAAAATAGAGACAACATAACCAAACTGAACCATGAACCAACAAACCCTGAAGCTGTGTTAGTGCACTGGAGAACATCAGAGAACCAACTAGCCGATAAACACAAAAATCGGACCCACCAGCAGTATCATCAAACCCAACCAGGTCGATAATAAACAGGTACAAATGCATCTAAATGTATAACGACGAATCTACATTTTTGAAGTTTGAAACAATCAGTAAGATTTATAGGAAATGTTCATGTGCTGAATGCCTGAATCACAGGACGAGACAGTGACATAAGTCCTACCTCCCTTGATCTGCTCCTGGAGATCAATAGGAGTGATTGGCTAATCTTTGCATAGGTCAGACTGTGAGACACGTTCTAAGGATTCCTTAATGCTGGGTTCCAAGTTATGGCTGATCAGAATTGGTATGTTGCGACAACAGAAGAAAATGTTACTCCATGAACGTTTCTACGTTTTTCTTCATCAGAATACATTTTCCACCTTTAAGTTAGGACTGCAATAACAGCTAAATAGTTCAGTAACAAAAAATCAAATTAATTCACTTTTTTAACAATTTCAAATGTTGTTGTAGTCCAGGCAGAGGGACTAACTGAACTTAAATGTAGGCAAATTCAATCATTAAAATACAGTTCTGTTTATATTTCCATCAAAAAAACTATGGTAGCAAGTGTACAAAAGACTCAATGTGCAACACTTGTGCTAGCAATCTATACTACGGTAACAGGCACCATTGATTTGGCAGGCTTTCAGAACGAGCCTATCTAGTTGGCTAACATAGAGCAGTTACATCACAGCTTCAAGAGGTTACTGCTTTGCACTACTACACTGCCAAGAATGCTGTGTCTGTGTCCAGGACAGCATGTGCCTGACACAAGGCCATAAACCCGCATGGGACACCAGCATCCCCCCCCCCCCCATCCGCTTTCCTCAGGCAGGCCTGCCACCTAGTATACGAAAATAGACCGGGGAAGAAGGTCATCTAGACCCCGGAAAATTACCAGTGTGTCAATGACTAGAATGCCAGTGAGACGTTGAATGGAACATTGCTGTAGAGTAACCTGTACTCGTAATAGAATATTAGGGCTGCCGCCGTGGCTGGATTTAAACAGATACACAGCATAAGAATAAAGAACACCATGTGAGCAAGTTCCTAGCAAATCCAAAATCACATGCACACGTGAGAACAGAATGTAAGCCGTCCGGGACAAAATGCCACATGGAACTAATGCTTCCTGGATGGTATGTATGAACTTACAGACTTGACTATAGATGGTAGACCCCACTCTGCGCTGAGCAGTCGGTTGCTGTGCAGTCGACCCTGTTTGTCCACATCTCGGTCTAAGACGTCAACTCCAAACACATTAGGGTTCATGGGGTTAGGATATTTCTGCATGGCAGCCTTGGTCACTGTCTCCCAAGGGTGACTAAAAAGAGAAAAAATTGCATAATGAATTATTACCATATGCTTTATGTGATGACACAATTAAAACACAAATCTGATGGTGTAATATTTTATGGGGAGCATAACTAAAGGCTTACTATATGCAGTGGTGCTATAAAAAAAAAAGTGAAATGGGGTTGAAATTGTGAATCCATATTATTATTCTGTTATTTTCTCTTCCAGATAAAGGAATTGATGGAAAATTATATTAGTCCAGCTAGTGATGGTCCTACACATTTTCATGTTTCGATGTACCATAATGACAAAAATACAGATTTAATATACATAGGCCCTATCAAGGGTGTCTCATTGAGCGGATGACTTCCAAGTATGCCTGGTCCTAACAATGGAATTTATTCAACATCGCAGAGCGGTTGTCATGGAGATAACTAGAAGCAGTATGCTTGCCGTGTGACGCATGGAGGCGCGATAAAATGTAGGGTAAAGGTTGCTCTGTGCAAGACTAGCCAATCTTCTACTAGTTACGCAATATTCCAGCATGTGAATGCAACCCAATACAATGGCAAAAGATCCGATGCTGCAGATTATTATAATTACTTTCCACAATCAACCAAAAGTACTACAGCACACTGAACATTCACATGTAAAATTGGATTTGCATTTAACGTTAGCATTGTCAGACACATTACGTTAGTTGTTTCCAGACAATTCCCTGACAGAAAAATGGCAAGGGGAGGAGTAGAAGGGATAGCATCTCAGTTGGATAGAAATCATAAAATAGATATAAAAAGTACTCACTTAAAAATGTGTTCTGATGTCCAGATCTTCATGGTTTTACTGTTGGTGTGGTTTAGTTGAGGATTACAAAGAGCGAGTGTTCCGGTTGGTGCAGTCCAGATTACACTGAAAGAAAAAAGCGGTCGACTCTCAAAAAAGAAGCCGCCGAGTCCCCTCCCACCAATACGAGAGCAATCACATGACTCAACATGTGTGCTTTGTACTACATGTTCTACAAATTGAAGGTTCCTTGTCTTATTCTCCTTGTGGGGCAACTGCCGCACAACGGTATATTGTGTAAGACTATAAAGTGGAATTACAGGCCTATTGCCCTGTTTGATAGCAAAATGTTATAATTAATCCAGATATACATAAATGAAATCATTGTTAAAACACAATAAAATAAAATGCTGGCATGACGGGAATCTTTTCCACGTTGCATGGTGGAATCTAACCTCTGCCACGTGATTACGCAATCCCTGTCACAAGATAAAACTTTCCCCTTTGCAACCTTGACTTCACCTGCAACTAGCATGCGTTAAAGAGGAGTAATATTATAAAAAGCCAATAATTGTTCTAGAGAGATAAATTGTTTTTCATTAAAAACCTTGACAAAAATTAAATAGGCTAGTTATGAGCTGCAGGTCCACAGTAGGCCTACCTATTCATGTGAGTGAGTAAACATTTT
The DNA here is from genome assembly GCA_026901105.3 of Galaxias olidus. Taxonomy (NCBI): domain Eukaryota; kingdom Metazoa; phylum Chordata; class Actinopteri; order Galaxiiformes; family Galaxiidae; genus Galaxias; species Galaxias olidus. The sequence goes on along the minus strand of JAPMUY010006076.1, from coordinate 20,620 downwards.
AAATTGTTTATTCAAAATAATTTTAAAAAGACTAGTGATTTGAACAATTATGTCCAATTATAAGCATGCTTATCATTTTTTAATTTCTTTCCTACATGAACAATTAGGTTGACACAAATCTGCTGTAATATGCGCAAATGAATAGGGCTGCATGACACACTATCATGTTTTGTTATGTTAAATGTCAAAGTCCTACATATTCTTAAGAATCCAGACTAAGTTTTGCTCTTTATAGAAGAAACTTTCTGCCACGTCAACACTGCTTATCAAAAAGTACAGACAGGACAACTGAGGAAATTGTGGGTAATCTCCCCTTGCCAGACTTGAAGTGGGAGGGAGCTAAACTTGCCAACTTGATACAAAGTTGCCGTATCTGGTTGTCATTTGTATAAAATGCTACATGGTGTAATTTTTTGGGGAATATTAATATGTAACATGAATAAAAAATGGTCCAATGGTTCATAGTTTAAATCACCCCCCCCCCCCCTACCCACAAAAAAGGTTTATACTAGATGTAAATTAATCCTACTTTATTGTATTATGTTTTAGACACAACAAGGACATTGGATAAAGTAAAAATACCAACAAAATCTATGATACAGGAGCAATGTGAAACTATCTCTGTAATGCATAAACCATATACACATGACAAATAACAAGCTAGGGGTATGATTTAATTTGTCAGATTGTTTCACTTTTATGGTATAAGTATGACAACATTAGCTTTTACAATACATTGCAATCACGCATAAATACAAGTAATGATTAACAAAAGCATAATCAAATAAATCAATATTTTACAAAAAATAGTCCACTTAAATGTACAATTATTATTATAATTATTATTATTATTATTATTATTAAGTTAAATTTCATCCACCATCTATCTACAAGTTGTCTCTTTTACAAAGACTATTTGTTTCAATCCACGTTAATCAAAAAATAAGCCTATTCCGCCAATTCAACTGTTTTAGAAATACTCTCTGTCACTGTCTCAGTGTTAGTTTCCGTCCTTGACTGAAATGTGGTTGTTGACGTTGCCGTTGATGGCACCTCTTCCTCTGCCTCCTCCTCTGGCCCCCACTCCTCCTGTTCAACAGTGGCTTCCTGGTACTGCTGGTACTCGGCCACCAGGTCATTGAGGTTGTGCTCTGCCTCTGTGAATTCCATCTCGTCCATGCCCTCCCCTGTGTACCAGTGCAGGAAGGCCTTCCGTTTGAACATGGCAGAGAACTGCTCTCCAACACGGCGGAATATCTCCTGGATGGCTGTGTTGTTGCCGATGAAGGTGGAGGCCATTTTGAGGCCTGTTGGTGGGATGTCACACACAGCAACCTTGACGTTATGTGGGATCCAGTCTACAAAGTAGCTGCTGTTTTTCTGTTGCATGGCCAGCATCTGTTCGTCGACCTCTCTGGTCGACATTTTGCCTCGAAACATCCCAGCGACGGTGAGATAGCGCCCTCTTCTTGGGTCGCAGGCAGTCATCATGTTCCGTGGGTCAAACATTTGCTGGGTGAGCTCGGGCACCGTCAGGGCTCGATACTGTTGGTTGCCACGTGCTGTCAAAGGGGCAAAACCCGGCATAAAGAAGTGGAGACGAGGGAAGGGTACCATGTTAACAGCCAGCTTACGTAAATCTGCATTGAGTTGGCCAGGGAATCTCAAGGACGTGGTGACTCCACTCATGGTCAGGGACACCAAGTGATTTAGGTCACCGTATGTCGGGGTGGTCAGCTTCAGTGTGCGGAAACATATGTCGTACAGGGCCTCGTTGTCAATGCAGAAGGTCTCGTCTGTGTTTTCTAAAAGCTGATGGATTGACAGAGTGGCGTTGTAGGGCTCCACCACTGTGTCTGAGACCTTAGGCGAGGGCATGATGCTGAAAGTTGTCATGATGCGGTCGGGGTACTCCTCTCTGATCTTATTGATGATGAGGGTGCCCATGCCAGAGCCAGTTCCGCCGCCCAGAGAGTGGACCAGCTGGAAGCCTTGCAGGCAGTCACAGCTCTCACTCTCGTGCCGGACCCTGTCAATCACCTGCTCCACCAGCTCAGCCCCCTCAGTGTAATGACCTTTAGCCCAGTTGTTTCCAGCTCCTGAGTTTCCTGGAATAGAAAATAAAACAGACAAAGAGGTTAAGAAGAGGGTTTTTTTCAACTTGAGACAACACAAGTTTAAACAGTGCAAATGAAATATAATATGCTGGGCCATCCCACTACTCTGCTATCTAGATTGAAAGAGTATCACACTGTCATAATGTACATGCTTATTCAGATCCTGTATTTGCACATACATTGGTACTGCATACTTTAAATTTGTATGTTTAACCATAGCTCATCGTTTTAAAAACAAATAGCTCTCTCTTGCTCACCGTGAATGAAATTGTCCGGCCGGAACAACTTTCCAATGAGGCTTCCCCTCACACTATCCATGGTACCAGGCTCCAGATCAACGAGAAGTGCCCGAGGAACATATTTTCCACCTAAAGAAGTGGTAAAATGCATGAAAACAGACAACAAATATCCCAAAAAAGGTAAATGATTAATGCAGCAATGACTTATTATATCTTTTAAAATGTATGTTTATTTTTCATTCATTCAACGTTCACGTATGTTGAATATAACATTAATTCATGTTGACTTTGAACATGTAAAATACAATAAAGGCCTTTAAATCACCATTCGCCTCAGTGAAGTAAACATTGAGCCTCTCCTGTTGGAGAGGGGAGACTCCTCCGTAATTCCCTGTTTTGTCGATTCCATGTTCTTCACTAATCACCTCCCAAAACTGTGAATAATGCATACATACAAGGTAAAGTTATCATGACAAAAATATTAATCTTGTTCAAGATTGCTTGTGATAAGGCTGAATATTGTTTTAGGTAAACTGATATATTGCTATCACAGGCAACACCCATAAATGACCTAAATGAATTCTCACACATTCAACTCAGATTATTTAACATGAGATGTGAGATGCTACTGAAATGATGATAGCTCTCTAGTTAAATGGTTCCTCTTTTGTGTTTTTTTCAGGGAGGCCGTGATAAAAATGTCCCACCCATGCCAGTCTCACTTGCCCTCTTATCTCTTCAAAGTGAGGCACAGGGAACACCCTCTGTCACTCACCACCGCCAGTGGCATAATGATAAGCAACAATGAATGATACAATTTGAAATAGCTAAATTAAATTGTGCAATATTTGATTCCTTTTATTTACACAAGATTGCATTTGTAATTGTCTTGTAACATAGTTATGCACTACAGTCAAAATTAAACAGTGCCAGTATCCTTCTTCTGAAGAACAGTATATTTTCCCCCTTATTTAATAATGCCACGAACAAGTAAGAGGGAAAATATGTTTTTCAAAGAGATGATGCAATAAGAATAAGAATAAAAATTGTAGATAAAAACATACTGTGAGTAATTATTTTCTTTAACTTATTTAACTATTTTCTTTCTGACATACCTTCGAGCCAATTTGGTTTCCACACTGTCCAATCTGTAGATGCACAATTTCACGCATGATGGCCAAATGAAAGTATAGGTCACAAACAGAGAAATACCCTTGACATTGTATGCCAAAATCTTGATGAGTCTTTTATACCGTTACTGTTGCTGATGTCACGATTTAGACATGGGAGGAACCCTCACTCAGACTTTTTGATGACGCTTGGATGCCATCATTCAAAAAGTTATCTATTTTTACTTTACTCTACTCTAGATATGTTTTTGTATACCAACATGTTTTTTTAAACAAAAATATATTGACCTAATTCATAAGAAATCATACAATTGTGGTAGAACAAAAAATATTGAATTTAGGTTAATTCAATTATTATTTACATACGATGATACTTATTATTATCTAGATATGTTTGGGTTGACTAAAAACAACTTTTAGGGAAATGTGCCAACTATGCATCAGAGAGACATGGTGCACAAACACATTAAAATGGCATTTTTTTTCAACTTGAGAAGTTCCATTTAAATTACTTTTCACAAACTGCTGCATCAAGACTGTATCGGGGCAAAATATGTTTGTGAGCAACTCAAACATACAGGAAGTGCAGTGTACAGTAAGGATATCTTTTATTCTCTGATTAGCCATACATGGTCTGTTTCTGCAGTTTTCAGAAGGGGCATATGTATGTCAGATGCTTCAATGCCCACTACAAAACACTACAAAACACAGACACTTCATTGACAAGTTAATGCCAGAAAGCAAAAAAAACTTGATTATGAGGTATTTGTTAATAAATCAAAAATAACATTCTGTGTAGTGTATATATTTTGTGGTTGTGTGAACCCTGGATGTATGTGGTAAAATATGTTAGATCAATCATAATTGCATGTATAAGGTTTTTCAACAGCATTGCAATCTCCTTTCCATTCCATTCAACATGATTGCCAGTTTTTTAAGACACATATTCCGAAGAAAAATCATGTTGCCCTTCTAATCAAATAAATCTCCCGACCAGTGCATCAGTTCACTTAAGTAACTAAATATTACGCTAACATGTTCTTACTGTTCAAAACTGAATTATATCTGTGAACGTTGGGGAGACAGTGCTCCCCACTGGCAGAGGTTTGTAACAGCAAACTTGTCAAATGTCAGTTCTTCCAATTGTTAATTGTTTATATTTAGCATTATATTGCTCTTTAGGCAGTTTACATGTTGCACAATACATTGTTACATTCTTAAATTACAATTACAAAATTACAATGCTTGCAAAGCTGTTTATCAAGGTAGTGGTTGTTTTATGGTTGAGTTTTTTTTGTCTTATGTTTTTAAAACCCATTTCCTTTGTACTGATAACATAACGTAAATACTATTCTAGTCAACTATGGCAATTTGATGTGGACGAGACTTTGATATTGACTTCAGATGGGCAATGCAGAGATCACTGTATTAAGTAGATTATATGTAACCCAAAGAGACATTCAGAACAATTTAAACATTACACTCAAACACAAACACTTTTCTATTACAGTTCTAATACACTTTACATTAGAAAGCGTGCATTGTGTAACACATTGTTGTTGTTTTTTTTTCTAAAAGAGGAAGACGTTAGCAAAATGCATTAAGCGATGTATTACTGTATTATACTGTGATACTGTCCTATAGCAAGGGTACGGTGCAGCCTAAATGTTTTGTTTCTCTACTGTCCTCAGAGGCAGGTAATCGAGAGATACATTCCACATGTCCACAAAAGTGACTTCACAGATTACATATGCTTTTCAGTTGCAACTTGTACACAATGCAGTTGCCGAGCTTCAAACAAGAACCTAAAAAAACACTACACCTTCTTAAAACCTTTGCTCTGGTGCCTGGTAGATCTAGGCTACTTGATCCCAGTTATTGACTTTAGCTTTAGCTACATGTTCAAAAATAAGTCAGAGTTTACATGAGCTTTTTTGCATTAAAAGACTGATTAAAACTGAAGATTCAAAACTACACTGACTAAAATTATCTTTGAAACTTATATGTATTTTGGAATAACATGGGTTTGTGTGTGTTTACGTTTTAGAGCGATTAGGTGCACGGTGGTGGGAGGAGAACACGACCTATAAACAATTACATTTTTAGTAGGCCTAGTGGATCAAACTAACCTACTTTTTTTGTTAATTTCAAATGAATACTTGATTGACAAACTAAGAAAATAAAATAATACAATTGGAGCGAACTACCTCCACCTGTGTTTTACTGCCCTTAGTAACAATTCTAACAAAATTAAGCAAAAACATTTTCCGAATGGTGACAATTCTAACAAAATTAAGCAATTTTCCGAATAGCATGAGGCCTGGCAAAGAGCTATGACGGCGTGTTAGGAGTCTCAGTTATGAGACATTAAAAACCCCTAACGCTTCCTTTCATTAAAAAGTGTTAATACAACGAAAATAGTGAATGCTGAGTAATGTTTCAACATAGTTTACAAGCAAACGTTTTGTACATAAAGATGCTCCTTTTCTTCAAAGAGGGCGCCTTTTCTCTTCTGTAACGCTGCTACATGACGTTCTGGGCTGTCATGTGATTAAACTGTGGTCGTTCCGAAGGTTCAGTGAGTGCTGTTTGCCCCACCCCATCGCTTCAACGCTATATATCTCTCAATGTACAATTCTCAGAGAAAGGGAAAAAAATGCAGAAAAATACTACACAGAAACGATTTTATTCCCTTTTAACCAAGAGCAGATGTTTAATTTGCACGATGAAATAACTGTCATCGTTGGATTCATGAATATAAATCGCGGTATCATATATCTAGGCTACATGCACATGTAGCTGTATCAACCTTACGAATTCAAAAGGAATACAAAGCTGAGACTGACAGCAGGCTGTACCTGAGCGAAACAGAAAATAACGGAGGATTTACATAAATTTACCTGAACCCGTGATTTTTCTTACTGTCAAGAACCTTTACCCGAACCTTTGTTCGCACAGACAAGCTTTCCGATGAGGGACGAAATACAAATTACAGCGGCAGCTTACAGAAAAAGACGGTGAAGGGCCTTTTTGGTCTGGTCAAACCCCAAAAACAGCACTAGCATCTGTGACGAGTTGAGGAAATACATCGATATCGGCGTCTCAAACAGGATATAATAGACGGGGCTACATTAAAAACGGTAGGCCTTTAATGTGACGGATTTCAAGACATTAGGATGAATAAAGAAGCTCGTTAAAAGCCTGATGATTCCCATTCCGTCATTTTGGTGGAAATAATTTTTGGGTACAATTATCTCCACCCTGTGCTTTGCGTCGGTAAGGTGGTAGACGAATTGTAAAGAGAAAATGAGATAAAACATTTTAATGGGACTGTTACCTAAATGTTTTGAATGGCAGTAGTCAGAATTCTGCCGAAGATGGGTTGCAGAGGAGACATTTGCTAACATTCTGTGTGGATTTCAGCCGCACTGAAAGACGTCGTGGGAATCCCAACACGAAATCATCCATGTACATTGAGCGCTCAAGAAAATTCACATTCACATTCATGTCAATCTTGATGACTTCATTGCGGATTTACACTGAAAACATCATAGGAATCAACCGCAGGAGAGGGCGGCCTGGGTGTCGTCATTAGGACTAATTCTCTTCTCCACTGAATGATCTGTACAGATAAGCATTAATAACTGGCATACCGTTTGGAGATATTTTTTTCTATAATCTACAGGTTCCATTTGTTATATGCATCTGGCAATATAAATGTCACCCTTCTTGAGCCAGGTGTCTTTCTCTTGGACATATCTAGGTATTTAGAATTATTTATTTATCATAACAAACTCCCCCTCCCTCCCCCAAACCTTTTATTGGGTTTTTGGGAAGATGGGTTGTCTTGGCAATAGTAAGACTGAAGACCAACGAAATGAGGAGAAGCAACAAAGAGAGGCCAACAAAAAGATAGAGAAACAGCTTCAAAAAGACAAACAAATATACAGAGCAACTCACCGGCTACTACTATTAGGTAGGTGCTGTAAAATGCCAAGTGATTGTGTTCATGTCATCAACATAATTGAATGTGCGACATCTCCACCATCATGACAAGAGTGTTCTATAAACAGATTTTTGGTTTACTTTAAGGCCTGCTGTTTTAAGACTATGAAGTGTGTAGGAACTGTAATAACTTAACTTCATTGTGTAACAAAATACTATTTTCTTCAGTGTCCTTATGTGGATAAAGAGCGTGTAGACCTAGTGTTTACACAGAGCATTAAAACTTTAAACATGTCAATGTTACACCTTACACGCATACATGTATGGATATTTTAAGCATGCAGCACGTGCCCAAAGCCACTCATTTGCATGTACAACATTGTTTCATTCACTCTATATCATTAGCTTATCATTACACGCCATACTTTGCCGTTAGACATGTATGTGTTTGCTTCCATTCAAATGAGATTTGGACCTGTAGAGCCTCAGAAATACAACACAGTGAAAGGTTACATTTAAAGTAGCACCTTCACAAGTTCTCACGTTTAGTGGCCTGGAATTAAAACAATGCATTTTATGTAGTTCATACTTTCAAATACCATTTTATGCTATATGAAAATAGGACTCCACTATTAAGCTACAGCTATGTAGTGACACCTGTCCATCAATTGTTTTTACTAGGCAGAACCAGATTTTATAGTAGTAAACATACATTTGGCTAAGTCATTTTTAACCTGACAGAACACATACTGGAATCCCTGGATCTTTCGCTAGGTCACCATCATCTTAAAGTAAGCTATTAACAAATAAATCCATATAATTCCTTTGTACTAGGCCTGAGTAAGGCAATGGCCTACATGATATGGGCTAAATGTCACTACACTATGTCTTCATAGAAAACAAGCTATATAAAGGGACACAGCACTTTTTGTGTGCCAAAGGATCTCGGTTTCCTTTTTTTTATCAGATATACATAGACGGTTCTCAACTCCAGTCAATGGGACACCGTTCAGTCTCAGTGAAGTATCACCTCAGGTCCATGTGAGGAGGTGGCCTGCGCCCCTTTCATTTTCATTTTGCTAGCTTAGTAACTGCGATGGCAATGGTGAGGTGTTATTTTAGGGCTTTTTGTGTTCCCACTCTGAGAGAAGTTTAACTGCTAATGTTATTCTGTAGTAGGATCGTAATTACCATGAGACACTGTCTTTATGGGCCATGTGAATAGTTGTCTGTCACTTCACCTTTCTCCATCTCTATATCTATATCACACAGGGCATTATGTCCAAATGTGAAATGCAGCTCCCACCTGTTTTGCCCATATTCTCCCCCTGACACAGAATGCCCTTGAATTAGATAAAATGGGTATGAAAAGACAGAAGCTCAATGTCCAACTGACCCTGTGGCGATACACAAAAGTACTCAACGTCCTACTCACAACTACTGCGTTAGTTTTGGACTGGATTAGACAAGGGGTTGAACAAGGATCTTGCAATAGAACTTATCCTAAAAAATTTATATAGATTTCCACTCTGCGTACATTGAAAGCATCCCCTAAGCTCATGTAGGGGCCTGTAGCAAGTCGTTGGTCTGTTAAAGCTGCAAGCATATGCTCTCATCTAGCGTTCACACACCTCATACAAACTAAGTAACTAATCATAAAGTCTTATCTACACCGCAATAATTAACAGTCGTGTGTTAGTCTCAGGAAGCAAAAAAAAACAAACTGCCAGACTAATTTTCACAGTCCAGATTGTTAGTTCCATGTCATCCCATGGAACATTAAATATAATTGTTTACTTGTCCAGGTCATCCTGACACAATTAGCAGCATGTTCTTGGAGGTTTATTCAAAATTCCCAGGGCCTTTTTAAATGTGTAGCACATGTAATGATTTAGGCAGGAAGATGGAGAAAAAAAACATGTTTGTTTTTACTTAGCTCTCCACTTTCTCACTTTTTTTTACAGGGGCTGGTGAATCTGGAAAAAGCACGATAGTCAAACAGATGCGAATATTGCATGTCAATGGCTTCAATGCAGAGTAAGTATGCAGTCGACCCTTTTTTATTTATCTGAATTGCCAAGCACTGTGGGAAATTATTTATTAAAAACGCCATTGTCATTACAATCTTTTTGCCTTATTTTAACAGATAATATTTTATATTTTTAGCTCTCAATATGGCCTACAGTATATCTTTGTTTAAGCAGACTGTCGGTTTTCTGCTACCAAAATACATTCTTTAAATCAGTTTGCTCCTATTACTTTTGCTAAAACAGCTCTCAAACTTTATTCGGTGAAACAATCATCCTTTATATCTTTGGCATATAGTCCCAAGGCACTGTGCAGGTGTAGTTAATGTAGTTGTCTCATCAGCAGATCAATCATGTTATAAGAGTTTCTGCAGAGGTTGGCATTAAGTTATGTATTAGTATTTGTTCCTGCTTTAAATCAGTACTTACTTTCATATGTGATAGTATGATCTTTATGCTCACTGTGTCAGGAGGGTTTCTAAAGTTACATTCTTTCTGAAAGGCCAGCGACAAGTCCATACAATGTTATTTAGTTGGAAAAAACAAATAAATGGAAAGATGTATGGAAATAAAAACACATGCACACACATACACACACACACACACACACACACACACACACACACACACACACACACACAGACACACAAACATATAAATTCATGACTCATTAGCCTTACAGCGAACCTTTTTTTAAAGCAGATACTCTCTCGCTCGACTGTAGTCTACTTGTATTAGGGATTTATTCATATGTGCGATCAGTCTGTGTAATAGATATTACATTACAGATGTCCCCTATGCCCGTCCTGGGTAATGACGTGGTTGTTGAGCCTTTTGCTGTTTAATTTAGGCTGCAAAGCCTATTGCACTCATGCCCGATATTGTTGTCGGACTATAAACAAACCAATTTAAAGACCATCTCGCCGCGGTAGAAATAAATTCCCATTTCTATTGTATCTCAACCTCTTTCCTAGAAATGGGGGTTTTGGAGTAAGGCCACTGTCACCGTGTGTTTATTTTGGGCCGTAAGGACAGATGCCCCCGTAGTCATGCAGAGACTAGTGGATTGACCAATCCACCAAGAGACTATGACTCCATTGTGTTTGGGCTGAAGGGTTTGTTGCGCTTGGATCGAAATATTTGACCTAACTTGGTCTCCCCACCGGCAGTGTCCGTCTGTACCAGGTGCAACGAGAGGCGGGAGAAAAGGAGGAGGGCGGGAAGGTGATGACGAGGACATAGGAGGGGATGATGGGGAATGACAGAATAACAGGGCAAAGAGGAGGGCAAAGAGAGTGTTATGACGAAGGTGAGAAGGGATTGGTATGGCAGTTAATTTTGAAGCCGGTGTGTTCTTTACATGAGGCCTCGGCGTGTGGAATGTTGTAGCCTCTTCTCTCTGTTCAGTCATAGAACCGCCGTTCCGAAACAAACGGGCTAGTTAGGCAAAAGGAAGATAACCCAAAACAACCCCACCTTTGAGAACGTTGTCTACGTTCATGTGTTGACCACTCAAGTACTCAAAGTGTTGCTTTTTGAAATGTATTGAATGAGTGTTTAAGTGATAAACGAGTCGCATGTTTACCACAGGGATGATGAGACACAAAGCAAGGAGACAGTACTTCATGATATGGGATTCAAAGACTTGTAGCCATGGCATACTGTTTCCGCTTCACGCAGACTTTTGTCAGTCCACTCTGCCAACGATCTCCCCAGTCATAGCTATACTTGTACTATGCTAGCTCGCATGGCAAAAATGGTTTACAGTCATCCTAACAAACTTTACAATTTAAGTTTTGATCAGACTTTGAATGTGTTTTTAAAGGCAATGTTTATGGACTACTGTTAATATTCTATAGTTTTAGATGGAATTCTTACTTGAGTAGTAACACACACACCTTTTGTTTCTTACAGAGAGAAAAAACAAAAAATTCATGACATAAAAAACAACATAAAAGAAGCTATAGAGGTAAGTTCGATTAACATTTTTACATTCATCAAATTTGAGGGAGTTAGTGACATAGGAGTGGTTTTGGAATTTCTCTTTTTATTGTTCAAATGTTCCCCAACTGTCATTATTCTTTTTTAAAAGGACTAGCATGTTTTTCCTCTTGTTTCTCTATTTAGACTATTGTGACAGCCATGAATACTCTGATGCCACCGTGCCAGTTGGCCAGCTCTGCAAACCAGTTCCGGATCGAATATGTCCTGAACCTGGTAAACCAGAAGGATTTTGAATTTCCATCGGTAAGTAGTAGTTTCCGTTGAAGACAATATTGTAATTATCCTTGTCAGTGGTTTTTCCGGTAAACAAAACTATGTGACACACTTTATTTATTTATAAAAAAGCAGTCTTTTGAGTTTTTCCATAGTTTAAAAATGTTTAATGAAACCATGAAAAGTTGCTATCTCTTATTATTAACTACCATTACCAGGGCCATTTATTTGATACATTTTTTTTTATTTAAGGACTTCAGTCTAACTGTGATTAACATATTCAGGGCAGGGGTTTAGAAGCTTCTGCTCCCTTAGGACTTAAGACTTTTTTTTAACACATTTGTGCTGTAAACCTTCATGATCTATGTCTGTGATGGTATACTTGGCTAGCAAACAATAAATCACATGTTGCATAGATCATATATACAAAGTGAATAAGGCCAACCAGTTACAGTGGAGCAGCAGCCGATATGGACCTGCGTGATGTGCACCTGCGTGCTTCACTAATTAGCAGGTGTGTGCTCCCCCTTAGGAGGCTGTCAATTGAATCAACCCCCTCACCTGAGAGATTCATGTTGCCCATTAGCAGCGAGTGTTTATAATAACCCCTTAAATGGGTCTTGTGGGACCTCGCCTCCTGAAACACAGCCAAGCCAGGGATTACCCCCGAGAAGCCCGTTGACCTTTTAGGGGTGTGATTTCCGAGTCTTTTAAGGAACACTAAGCATTTGTGCGACACAGCACTAAAAAGATTATACTAGTTGCTTGCCTGCAACGTTTTCTGTGAATGCGTCCTGAATGAGCGTCGCATGTTACAGGCCATTTCTCAGGTGTACACACAGAAATCTGGTCTGAAGTCAGTACCTACTATGGTGGGAAAAGGCCATCTGTCCACACATAATTTTGTTGTCGGGGATAGGTCATGGTATTGTTTATTTTTTCTCTGATTTAATCGTACTGCATTGTAGGGATAGGACAGTAAATAGGGGAGATGGAATTGTGACGGCACACAGTGAAAAGGGAAAGATTCCCATATCCCAACGTGAACAATACGACGTTCGTCACTCTCCTTTGAGGAACTAGATGAAGGGAACGGTTTCTCCTGTTGAATCAGCTTTATTCATTGTTTCGCCTTCCTTTTGCCTGAGCAACAAATGTAATACAGATGCATTGTTAGGTTTAATTTAATGAATCATGGTGGTTAAGTTATATGGCATTCACAGTTAATGTGGGATACATGGAGATTAAAGTTTAGGTCAGTGTATTCAAATTGTCCAGACGAGATGGCTTTTGTTTTCGATGTGAGTTTCCAGAGAGTAATATTTGTTTGTATGTAAGCGAAAGCTATTCGTCAGATATCTTGTCCGTTACGTCATGGCAAATGTGTTATGCGGGCCAAGCTCACACTGGCCCCTCCCTAAGGCCGTCGGGATATGGCTAACCTGCTAGGGTAACAGATTCTCAATGTTTCGGTGTAATCTCAGGTGTAGCATGTCTGCTAAGTAACTAGTAACTTTGTTGGTAAGTGTCACTGAGGGGCTTTGGTTCACCAGGTGAGGAGTTTGACCTCCCACTGCACTTTCATTATTAAAATCTTCTTTTTATTTTTTTATTATTTTTTTTTTTTACCGATAATTATATTCATGTATTTAGTTGTAATCCTCACCTTCACAATGATCTGCAGTAATACACAAACAAGCCTCCACTGCACCTACAATCCAGTTAAAGTAATTGCTAAATTCAAAAGCATAGTTTGTATGGGTGGTGACATACCTCCTCTCATGTCATGAAAAGGTGTTTAAGCTGATCAAGTCAGAGAGTATGTGTGTGTAAGTAAGTAAGTGGAAAACAGAATATCTGATGTTCCTGTAATGCTCCCCCCACCCCATGTGTTGCCTAGCCCCGTGGCCTACTGGAAACCAGTCTGACTGGTTGACTCTGGTGCCGCTCTGGGCCTGTGGGTGGGAGGAAGGCAAGAGAGACAGAGACGGAAGAGGGAGAGAATGTGTAATGAGAGTCAGAGAGAGGAAGAGTTGTTTGGGACAGACAGACAGACAGAGAGAGAGAGAGAGAGAGAGAGAGAGAGGGAGAGAGAGAGAGAGAGAGAGAGAGAGAGAGAGAGAGAGAGAGAGAGAGAGAGAGAGAGAGAGAGAGAGAGAGAGAGAGAGAGAGAGAGAGAGCGGGATAGGTTCAATCGTTAATCTCATTTGTCTTCTCTTAGTTCCTGGTACAGGCCTTAGTTCTTTGCCTTGTTTCAAAGTGGGCTGGAAGAGAAAGGGACGGAGGAATAGGGGTGGAGTGATGTAAATGACGAGGGGAAGATCTAAACAATCAAATCAAAGTTTTTACATTTCAACTGTAATACGCCAAAAATATTTCCCTACTGGGTTAGTGGATGCTAAGTGGATGATTTAGTCGTTTTCAGAGCACTGACTGTTCATTTATAAGTAAAAGTCACTTGCATACAAGTTCGGTCATTTAAAAGAAAGCAGGGTCATCTGAAAACAAAGTTATTGCCTCTCCTCTAAAGCTAAAAAAAACACATTTTGGAGAAGATTTTTAGTTATCAGACGTGTAAATGTTAGTCTAAATGTGTCTCTCTGGGCCTGTAATGCTCATACCTTCTTACAAATCCATTCCAGAAACCTTGAATCATCGTTCTTATTATTTCGTGAACTTGATGAACCACTCTGTGTCCTGTTTCTTTCTCTCCCTACACCTCTTCTAATCGTTGTCTGACGCTACAGGTTTAACTTTTTTTTTTTATATATCGTCAAGCTGGAGACTTCTTACCAAGCTTTTGCTGTTAACTTTATCAGAACATGAGCTCAATCGTGTCTAGCTTAGGCGTATGACCCGAATGAAACGCCTGACAATGTGGCCGTATTCCGTGAGAATATGATGAGGTGTTACTTGCTAAATCCATATCAAGATTCAGACGCGACATTCAGTGCATTTTGCCGGTTAACCTGTACATTCTCATCGATGTCAGAGTGCTCATGTATAATATCACCAATACGGCTATTTTCAATAATAAAACTCTGAAATTTCTGCAGATTCTTTCTCACTGCTTGTCCTAATGATTTTGTTTAGGCTCATCATTTTCAGCCTTTAAACCTTACATTGTCTAGTGTTTCAGTGTAACACTGCAAAGCCAGGCTGCGTGCGCTGCGCTGCGCTGCGCTGCGCTGTGCTGTGCTGTGCTGTGCTGTCCTGTCCTGTGCCATGCAGGGGTGCCCCTCAATTCTTAGAATTATTCAGTGAAAGATGAACGGCATTGGTTACCGCCAACTGTCTGGGCTCGCTCACTTTGGGTACGGGTGGGCCAACGTTTGAAACGGGCACACGATTTTGTCTTTAAGGCGTCGAGGGCTAATCTATGGGGGGGGGGGGGGGTTTCTTCTGTGTTTCTTCCCCGCAGGAGTTCTACGACCATGCCAAGACCCTCTGGCAGGACGAGGGGGTGCGGGGCTGCTGGGAGAGGTCCAACGAGTACCAGCTCATCGACTGTGCACAGTAGTAAGTAGACCTCTCATTGTACTCTTTGAAAACCCATACCGACTGTTTTGCCACTTTTGTGATAGACTTTTGTGATTTAGAGAGTCGTTTCAGGCTGTAGAGCTGTTTTTTTTTTTACTTGCTTGGATAAAACCTTAAGGTTTGTCAGCGCAGATTTCCATGCAGAACCCTCGGCATATCAGGAAAGTGATTTTCTGCTAGCCACACTCTTTGGATGTACTCTGTAGCTCACAAATATGCTATTTGCAGTGCAAATCCATAAATGTTTTTTCTTCGTTGTAATTGGGGCAAAGCTTTATCTGATGAGTATTGAGATGCTGGACGGTCATTCATTGTCTTAAAGTGGTTTTGTTGTCCGTCTGTCTTTGTGTAACACATTTGGTGGCCTTTCTAGTCAACGCAATTGTGCATAATACACAAAACCCCCAGACTAAAACAGTTCTGTAGCGACCCCCCATTTTTTTCTTTCCTCCCTTCCTTTCTCAGAGCCAAAGCTTCCTTTCTTCCTCTCCTCTGCCTCTCTTCTCTTTTCTGGTATTTCTTCTTATCCGCCTTTTGATCTCTGTCAGGCCTGCCTCTGTTGTAAAGCATGCAGTGGTCACATGAAGCCAGAGTTCTTGGAAGGCGGAGGCTCGTGTGTGTGTGTGTGTGTGTGTGTGTGTGTGTGTGTTCACAGCAGAATGTGTGTGTGTGTGTGTGTGTGTGTGTGTGTCTGTGTGTGTGTGCATCAATGTAAGGGAGAGAGCTTGTCTTACAATTGGTTGTGTGTGCCCAGCGAGAGTGTGTGTGTGTCTGTGTGTGTGTGTGTGTGTGTGTGTGTGTGTGTGTGTGTGTGTGTGTGTGTGTGTGTGTGTGTGTGTGTGTGTGTGTAAATATATATACACATATGTATATGAGGGGGGTCAGTGGACCCTCCCTGAGAGATGCCCACTAAAACCCTCTCTTGTCTGAAATGTGATCATGGTCTGCTTGTCCCAAGCACCGCCGGTGGTACGCCAGAGATGGACGGAGTCGGAGACTCGTAGAGAGAGAAATGATCGAGAGAGAGAGAACAGAGACAGAGACAGAGAGAGGGAAGAGAGAGAGAGAGAGAGAGAGAGAGAGAGAGAGAGAGAGAGAGAGAGAGAGAGAGAGAGAGAGAGAGAGAGAGAGAGAGAGAGAGAGAGAGAGAGAGAGAGAGAGAGAGAGAGAGAGAGAGAGAGAGAGAGAGAGAGAGAGAGAGAGAGAGAGAGAGAGAGAGAGAGAGAGAGAGAGAGAGAGAGAGAGAGAGAGAAGACATGAGACATGAGACATGTGCGAGAGGGGGAGAGAGGGCTTTCCTGCATTGCGGGGTATGTCAGCCCTATCCTCTCCCACACCCAGCCGCCTGTGTTGTGGATCAGATGCTGGGCTGGGTGGCCAGACCGGAAGAGCTCCCCTCCCCCCACTGTGTGCTTATGTAAACGGAGAAGCAGAGAAAGAGAGAGGGGAGAGCTATTTTTAACCCGGCGAGCTGCAGAAGGAGAAAGAATGAGCGAGTGTGTTAGAGAGAGAGAGAGAGAGAGAGAGAGAGAGAGAGAGAGAGAGAGAGAGAGAGAGAGAGAGAGAGAGAGAGAGAGAGAGAGAGAGAGAGAGAGAGAGAGAGAGAGAGAGAGAGAGAGAGAGAGAGAGAGAGAGAGAGAGAGAGAGAGAGAGAGAGAGAGAGAGAGAGAGAGAGAGAGAGAGAGAGAGAGAGAGAGAGAACTTATATATATATATATATATATATAACCTAGCATCATTGATGAAGGTTGTTAGCATTAAATGAAAACGTCTTCCTGAGTCAGGGCACTCCCTCCTCCTCCCCTCCTCCCACCATATGCCTCCTATTTGTCCCTCCTCCATCCTTGCTATGATAAGGACTGAGAGAGAAGGATGAAATGGCGAAGCTGCTTTCTCTGCTGGATGCGGGCACAGCATGGAAGCCTTTGCTTTTCTGCACCGTCACCGTCACCTTCATCATCATCATCATCCTCCTTAATGTTTTAGGTTCATTGTTTATATATTGCAAATGTTTTCATACAGCGCTGGTCATCCAGATGCCTTATTTGGGTTGGGTGTGTGTGTGTGTGTGTGTGTGTGTGTGTGTGTGTGTGTGTGTGTGTGTGTGTGTGTGTGTGTGTGTGTCTATATATGTGTGTGTGTGTGTGTATATATATGTGCGTGTGCGCCTTGTTTGCGAGGGATGTTTTTGTCCTTGATAACGTGTGCTCCGTTGGCATTGTGAGGTCACGGTAACTGTGGGCCAGCCTTACCAAAGTCCACGCCTGTCTTTCCAACACACACTACTGGCCTTCTGGTTCAATACAGAATCGGTTCACATGCGGGCCGTGTTTTGAAAAAGCACACGTAGATATTAGATCTTAGAGTATTTTGTCAGGGTGTTGTTGTTAAATGTACTAGTGATCTTTTCATATAGAGTTTTACTGTGTTTTCTTGTTGCTTGTGTACGTGAAGGCTGTGTCATGTGTCGTGTTGGAGGAGCAAGATAAGGAGGCAGATGTTTTAAAAAAACAATGTTTATAGTACATGTCACCTCTGCTGCTCGCTTTTTTAGACTTCCAGTCCAAATCTTCCATGTGGTCCAATTTCTCACTCTGTGATTAACATTCTGATTACAACAAAGAAAATTAGCTGCTTATTAAAAAACGTTTTAGTGGCGTGCATTTTTAAAGGATCTGATTTGTGGTTGACTTCGGCCCTCCATAGCATTTCTCCTGATCTGTCACTTTTATACTACGGCCAAACCTCTAGCTTAGTATTTCTATGTTGTTGCTTTAAAGTAGTCAAAATCAACACAATTGATTCACTTGAAGCCAGGGCAGGTCATATTTTTGCCTCTACTTCTAAGACCAAGGAATTGTGAGGGAAAACTGGAATAAATACTGTCGTCCACAGCAGAATGCATGAGTAGAGCATTATTGAGAATTATCCATGGGTCTGGATTCTAATTCATTGATGTTGATGTTGTTTCTGTTAACAATAAATGAAATGTAAGCTATACAAATGGCTATATTTAATTATTTTTTAAATATTATGTATGTTTTAAAAAAGGTTTTGATTTAATAAAGGCCAAGCTAGAAAAGCAAAATTTTATATTTTATAACGTGTGACGTCAAGCCTGACCAACTGTCGCTAAGGCATTTCTTATGTAATTACGCTTTCTTTTTAATTGAACTTTACCCAAACCAAAGGTGTGTGTGTGTGTGTGTGTGTGTGTGTGTGTGTGTGTGTGTGTGTGTGTGTGTGTGTGTGTGTGTGTGTGTGTGTGTGTGTGTGTGAGTGTGTGTGTGTGTTGTGTGTGTGTGTGTGTGTGTGTGTGTGTGTGTGTGTGTGGCTCAGTTCTCAATTTAACCCCCCCAAACACCATCTGTCTTCTGCCTAGCAATACTCTGTTTCTGAGTCTTTCTCAAGATACGTAGCGTTGCGTGTTGAATGTTCTTACACCCTTTTTTCTGGCATCCTTCTGAAGTCCCTCTCTGCCTCAACTCTCTTTCCCTCTGGTTTGTCGTGCCGTTTCAGCAGGGACAGAAAATGGCTGGGACTGAGTCACCAAAAGGAGGGAGGGAGCGAAAGGGAGGAAGAAAGATGGGTATAGAGAGATTGACCAGAACTTGGTTTTGATGACTAAAAGAAAAAAGAAAGACTCATCAACCAGACGGCCATGTTTTTACGTCTTCTTTTATGTCCAGTTAGCACGGCAGCACTATTGCTACATATTAGTTAGACCAAGACAAAATGTAAACCGTAGAGACAGAGTAAACCAGTGGCAACATTGGGCATGAATGCATCCCATGTCGCTTCTAATGGTCCGTCTCTGTGAGGTAAACTGTATCACCTAGTGCTTCCTTAAAAACGTAGCAAAAAAACTATTGAAACCCTGGTTGTTAATATTCTTTGTTACAATCTGCGTAAGTTAGAATTTCATAATTTTCCTCTTTGAGGTAAAGCCCTACTCTACAATAGGGCAAAAAAAACGACATGTAACATTTAAAAAATTAAGTAAAGCCTAAGCCATCTTTTTGAATGCAGAATGCTTGTCAAATGGTGCACTACTGGTTTTACGCACCAAACTGACGGAAGTTAATGGGGTGAGCGCGGCGGTTTGTCCTCCAGAATGCCCTGGTATTCAGCAACTGTCCCGTTTCAGGCGGTTCTAAGCAATCCCATTCTCTGCCTCTCACTCTCTGCCCCTCCCCTCACTGATCGCTCTCCACCTTTCCCTCCCTCTCTTTCCCTCCCTCTCTTTCCCTCCCTCTCTATCCCTCTTTTTTTCTTTTCTCTCTCCCTACATTTCTTTCTCTCCCTCTCTCCTTTTTTCTTTCGCTGTCTGTCTCTCTCCCCCTTTCTCTGGCCTCACTCCAGTCACACAAGATTTGGAACTGATAGGCTATTTATAGCGCCTGTGGTTCTGTCTCCATGACAACCAAGCTGGAGGCCAGGGCGCCAGGGAGCTATTTTTGGAGCAGCTCTGTAATGTCAGACACAGCCTTCTCTCTTTTCTTTCGTTCTCTCTCTCTCTCTCTCTCTCTCCCTCTCGCTTTGCTGTCATAGCGACTTACTGTGTTTGAGTGTGTATGTGAGTGAATGTGTTTGATGAAGGATATGCTGGTAAGATTTGGTGCAGTAGGTTTGCAGTGTGTGGTTCTACCATACAAAGGAGCGTAGCTATAGGCCTGTGACTGTGCTGGAGTTTCTGCTGTGGGACCCAAGCGAACGAAAACGGAGGCCTTTTGGGGGACTTGGAATGTTCGGAACTCTGAAATACACTAAAATACTTGGTAAAACCTATTTAAAAAATATGGATAGCTCCGGTACACGTACTCTGAAAATTAAACACAGGACTGATAGGTGCTGCTCATATTATCCCAATCATGAGATTCCAAAATAGTTTTGCACCATTAACTAAATTTGTATTCTTATATTTTGTAATATTTGCATTTGAATCCAACCTCTTGTAGACCAGGTTTTGTTGTGGTATTTAACATAACTGAAGTTTTATTGTATGAAGTTGCTGTTTTTTAGTTTTGCGTAAAGTCTTTCAAGATCATCTTTATCTAACCTAGCAGGTCAAAGTCTATTTTATGGTTTTTGGATTCCTCAAGTCATGGTACTAAGACTGTTTAATGTAGAAGTATATTTAATGCAAAGTAAATTTTTTGTGTGAAATTATTTAGCAAATTAATTGTGATTAAAAAAATTACTAAGCACAAATGGAATTATTTGACCAACACTGTCAATTCATAAGGACTTCATTGTTGTAATGTTTGTCTAAAAAAAGAACAATAGCCTGTTTGTGATGAAGTTTCGGTACTGTCAACAGATGTTAGCTGGCTAAAAGTACTTTGTTACAGTGCTTTTTGGAAACGTAAAAGATTGTCATCTTTAGGACTAAAACATTAAACTGT